>CM059272.1:3175737-3188092 GCA_030347295.1 Setipinna tenuifilis
GAATGTTCAGCATACGGCTTTCGTAGTCTGTGCAGTTAAACGCACTTGAGATCTACACACACACACACGCACACACACACACAGACAGTTGACGCACACAGATTTTGTTTTGTTGTTTTGTTGTAAGTGTGTATGGACATAGCATAGACACACACACAAACACACACACACACACATACACACATACACAGTTGATGCAGACACACAGAATTTGTTGTTGTGTTGTAAGTGTGTATGGGCATAATAGCGTAGATTGCCATCCTCCCTGTAATAAAGAATGCCTAACCTACGGCTTTGGTAGTCTGTGCAGTTAAACGCACTTGAGATCTACACACACACACACACACACACACACATTTTGTTGTTTTGTTGTGAGTGTGTATGGGCATAGCGTAGACTGAGAGATCTACACACATTGTAAGTGTGTATGGGCGTAGACACACACACACACACACACACACACACACACACACACACACACACAGATTGTGTGTAATGGCAGAAAGGCGCATGGCTGTATTAATTTATCAGGCTTGCGGTGCTGTAATGGAGCTATTGTACTGCATCAGCCAGGCAGGTGTGGAGCTGGCCACTGGAACTCAAGTCTGCCTCATCAGCACTGGCCATGCTTACCGCATACATAACACACACACACACACACACACACACACACACACACACGCATAATACTCACATACACACACAATACACACACACAGTACACACACATAATACATAAATGTACACACACATAATACGCACACACACACTCTTAATACACACACAATACACACACATATTACACACACACAATACGCACATAATACACATACACAATACATTCCCTCCCCACACACACGCACGCACACCCACACCCGCACACACACAATACACCCATTCACAATACACCCACCCACACACAGTACACACACACACACACAAAATTCACACACACACACGCACACACACATAATACACCCACCCACACACTACAAACACACACACACAATACACACACAATACACCCACTCACCCACCCACACAGACAGTACACACACACACATAATACACACACACACACAATACACACACCCACCCACCTACACACACACACACACAGTCATGACACAGACAAATGTGTGCACTCACACATGCGCAAGCCACACACCAAGATACACAAGCCACACAGCAATACAAACACACACTCCAGTATAGAAGACACTTTGTCTCTGTCTCTCATACACATACTCACACACCCACACACACACACACACTCACAAAACAACACCAAAGACACACACACACAAATACATACACACTTACAAACCCACACCACACACACACACACACACACACACACTCAAAACAACACCACAGACACACTCACACACTCTCTCACACACAGATATAAAACAACACCGCACACACACACACACACACACACACATACACTTACAAATCCACACCACACACACACACACACAAACACACACACACACACACAAACCCACACCACACACATACACACACACACACACACACACACACACACACACACACACACACACACATACACATCAGTGGGTATGGTGTAACCCTTCCGGTGTAATGAATGCCTTGTAGCTGAGCTGAATGTACTGATTAAATAGAGGTGACCTTTCCTGTGGTCGCTCCTGGAGATGATGCTACTGCTGCAGCTGGACTCACGGCTCTGAGTGTGGCTCTGCTCCTCTCCGCTCCCCTATGCCCCTTATACAGGTCATATTATATTTTATTATATTATTATATTATATTATATTATATTATATTATATTATGTCTGTGAAGATTCTCATTCACCAGGTCATGGTAGTCAAAAGACTGTATTACAAATCTCCTATGCTTCTTATACAGGCCATATTTTAACACAGTCCCGTTCACATTATATTATGTTAAATTATATTATATTATATTACATTATGTCTGTGAAGAGCTGAGATGTAAGTAATTGGACGTCTTACTAAACCATTCAGGTGAAAGGTGAAAGGCGTGTATGTGGTGGTGGTGGCAGAGGGTTAGCTGTAGGGGGCGCTGTCCCTAGGTAGGTTAGCCTGCTAAAGCAGCCCCTCATACTTGACTTCGTTTTGTACAGAGAGATCTCCACCTCTGCTCTGTATATAGCTCAACTGCTTCCTAACAAAACTAATCTCTACCTACAGTAGGTGCCTCGTGCTTGTGTGTGTGTCTGTGTGTGTAGGGTGTGTGTGTGTGTGTCTGTAGTGTCCCTGCTCTGGGAAACTTACTTAAGGCACATGTATCTCCTTGTGTTTATGTGTGTAGTCTTTTTACTCTGTGCGTTCCTCTACACCTCTGTCAGCTTATGTCCTCCTTTTAGTAAGTCACCTTCGATAAAGGTGTCTGCTAAGTGTAATGTAATGTTATGTAATGTAAGTCACTTTGGATAAAGGTGTCTGCTAAGTGTAATGTAATGTAATAAAATATAGGCAGCCAAGGTCAATAACGAGAAGATGAGGCTGGACCCAAACAAGGTCTCATCCCGTCCGCACTCACACACTCATAACCTCCCTCTGTTGGACACATTAGAGGAGAGAGCTAAGGCAACACTTTATATGAATGTTGTATTACTCTATAACCACGTTCATAAAGGGCCATAATGCCTTCATAAAGCTTAACAGTGGTTGAAATAATAGTAGCAATAATAATAGTAGTAGTAATAATAGTAATATTTGTAATGAAACCTAAATCAGTATGACATCACTGAGGCACCTGTTTCACACCTCCTTCTCAAAAATCTTCAATTAGCAATCAATATGCAAACACCATGTCTGTGTTGTTTACACACACACGCGCTAACACACAATATTCCAATAGATTTTGTTTTGGTTTGGGTTGTATTGTAATATTTTTGATTGGCCCACTGTGGGAAAATGACCATCAAGAGCACCTCCCCTCCCCCTTTGTGTATCCAAAATCAAATCACAAACATTTTAAAATGTCATAACTTTATGTCTTCTGTAGTAACGTTTTTATGTAATAGGTTTTATTTTTTATTTTATTTTGGTTTACATGCATTGTCTGTAATGTTCATAGTATTCACAGTTTTTTTTATTGGCCACTGTGTGGGAAATTGACCACCAAGAGCACCCCACCCCCCTTTGTATACCCGAAATCAAATCACAAACATTTTATAACGTCATAACTTTATATCTCTCCTGTAGTAACATTTTACGTTTGGGTTTACGTTTAGAATTGACCATCAAGAGCACCTCCCCTCCAAAATAACAAACGTTTTATAACGTCATAACTTTATATATCCTCTGTACTAATGTTTTACGTTCTGTTGTGTTCTGTCCTGGCTCCAGTACCCCCGAAGATCATGAGCCTGAAGGACGTGGTGGTGAACGAGGGCGCCAACGTCAGCCTCATCTGTGCGGCCAGTGGCAAACCAGACCCCACCGTCACCTGGAAGGTCATCACCCCCGCAGGTAAGAGCGCTTGTTTCGTTACTGTTCTACCATTTGTGGTTGGTAGGGGGGGAGTCACCCCACCGGGATTCTCCCACCATACTTCTCCTATCCAGGGTGCCCACATACTCGTGCTTCACACAGTTGCTGCTCTTCCGATGACCTCACGGCAAGCCATCCCACATCACCTCACCAGGATTCAAACATGGGTCTCCGGGGTACCAAACGTCAGCTTTAGCCGCAAAGCCGGTCAAAGGTGACTTTTGGTACCCCAGAGACATGGGTTCGAAGCCGGGTGGGGTGACTCCTCCTCCCCTTCACTACATGGTGCAATGCCAACTGTTATTGTTCCATCATTTGTGGTGTGTAGCGAAGAGGGAGGAGAAGTCACAACACCAGGATTCAAACCCAGGTCTCCAGGAGACCAAATGTCAGCTTTGACCACAACGCCAAAGAGCCTGGTACCCCAGAGACCTGGGTTCGAAGCTGGGTGGGGTGACTCCTTCTCCCCGTCCGCTACATGGTGCTCCTGTTATTGTTCTGTCATTTGTGGTGTGTAGCAAAGTGTGGGGGAGAGGTCACCCCACCGGGATTCGAACCCAGGTCTCCGTGGGCTACCAAACGTCAGCTTTAACAGCAAAGCCGGTCAAAGCTGACCTTTGGTATCCCCCGGAGACCTGGGTTCGAAGCCGGGTGGGGTGACTCCTCCTCCCGTTCGCTACAGATGGTGTCAGAAGTGTGATGGCTTGCTGTGAGGTCAGGTGTGTGTGCAGTGTGTGTGTGTGTGTGTGTGTGTACAGTGTGTGTGTCTGTGCAATGGCCATCTCCCCTGCAGATACAGAGACCCCCGTTATTGGCCTTATTGTTCTGTCATTTGTGGTGTGTGTGTGTGGGGGGGGGGGGGTCAGAAGTGGGATGGCTTGCCGTGAGGTCATGTATGTGTGCGGGGTGTGTGTGTGTGTGTGTGTGTGTGTGTGTGTGCAATGGTCATCTCCCCGGCAGCTACAAAGCCCCCCGTTATTGTTCTATCATTTGTGGGGCAATGGCCTAATGGCAATTATTTGTTTTATATCAAATTTGTTGTGTGTAGCGGGGGGTGGGGGTCAGAAGTGGGATAGTTTGCTGTAAGGTCATGTGTGTGTGTGGTGTGTGTGTGTGGGTGCAATGCCCACTGCATTTACAAGGCCCCCCGTTATTGTCTATCATTTGTGGTTCAACGGCCTAATGGCAATTATTTGTTTTATATCAAATTTATACTCCGCTGGAGAGAGGCGGCTTCGTCTGTAATTACACAGATTGCTGAGATTGTGATGCTGTGTGATGGTGGCCTCATTGATTGTGTGTGTGTGTGTGTGTGTGTGTGTGTGCGCGTGTGTGTGTGTAGCTGCATTAGTGTGTGTGTGTGTGTGTGTGTAGCTGCATTAGTGTGTGTGTGTGTGTGTCTGTGTGTCTGTGTGCGCGGTGTGTGTGTGTGTGTGTGTGTGTGTGTGTGTGCGTGCGTGCCTCATTGATTTGCTGAGTGTTTGCCAGCTGACAATCAGCAGCCATTTGAGACTGATTTGCATGGCTGAAGACATTGAGCACTGAGGATGGCGGATAGCGGACGTGAAGCCCATTCCTGAGCACACACACACTAGTCTCACTGGCACAATGCTGTCTGGGCTGACTGAGTTTCATACACACACACACACACATGCAGCCACACACACACACACACACACACACACACACACACACACATGCAGCTGCACACACACATACACACATACGCATACATTTTACAACTGATTGTCTAGAAGTCTGGAACACGTTTATGTTGCGACCCAGGAATATTTTTCATAGTCTGCATTTTAGTTATTTTGATAATTAACACAATTTTTCAGTAAAGGGGTATTGTTTCATTGTTTTATTCATGTTGTGTTTTTCATCCCATTGTGCATTATTTAATGTTTTGTTTATAACAATGTAAAAGTTCAAAGGGTAAAGTTAAGAATGACGTCATCAGCCAGAGGAAAAGAGAAGTGAACATTACGTCAAGTTGAAGAGAAGCTACGTTTAGATAACGTTTAGATAACGTCTATGCTGTTGTGTAGTGGAAGAGTGAAAGAGCTCGCTTGTAACTCCAAACTGAGGCAAATAAAGTTGCCCAAATGTGGACAAAGATGTGTTGGTGTTTATGCTGATCAAGGGGGCAACATTAACATTAACAACACAGAAGACAGAGACCATAGTTCGAATCACAGAGGGGAACTACGGGGTACGGTACCCCCTGATCAAGACCCAGTACCCCCTAAGAGACAAGAATAGCAGGTTTGGGGGGTACTTGGGGGTATGGTACCCTTTGATCAAGACCTGCCCTGGAGGTCTCGAGTGCTGTGTGAGGGAGAATGCTTGTGCCCCTGGAACATAGTTCAACCCCCCCAAAAAAAATAAATAAAACACACACAAAAATAGCAAGGTTGTGGGGTATCAACATATTAATGTAATTCATGTAAAATGTAAACATTAGTACCCCTCAATAATAGAGGGGTAACTCCCACTCTGCTCTGGAGGAGTGCTGTCTGAGGCAGAAGGCTGTGGTGCCCCAATGCCCCCCCTTATGTCACCACATCATTTGTCAAGTTGGCCTCACTTATTCATTAGCCTTAGCATTAGCATTCACTCTCCTCATTGTGCCAGCTAGCTTTTCAATAGAGATTTGCTGTGGTTGTTACAGTTACTATTCACATTTCCAGAGCATTGATTTACAACAGTGATAAGAGCTTGACGTGTTGGTGTTTGTGAAAGAGGACAGTCTCCTCACACACACACTAATGCAGCCACACACACACACACACACTAATGCAGCTACACACATACACACACACACACTAATGCAGCTACACATACACACACACACACACACACACACACACACACACACACACACACACACAGTCTTTTGTCTCCTGTGCAGTATGCCATGTGGTTGGCATCCTTTAGCTGGATAAATAGTGGCTCTTTAGAGATGTCTGGTTTCTGGTTTTGCTTCTCTAACTTTGGCAGCTGTTAACACGTGCAGTCTAAACAACTTCAAGGAAGTGTCATGTTGACTATAGGTATGGCACTCACACACACACACACACACACACACACACACACACACACACACACACACACACACACACACACACACAAGGAAAGTGTCATGTTGACTAGACATGGCAGCTGTTGCTTGTGGTTCCAGTAGCTAAATACACATTTGTCTGTTAACGTCTTGTTTTTGTTTCATAACTGGCAATTAACAAGATAACATATTCAGCGTAAACATACTGTGCTAACTGTGCACACAATGAGGAACAAACATTTCCCTGAGATTTAATCTGCAAGACAAAAGAAGATTTTACTGAGCAGTAGACAAATGTATGACTGACTACCTTTCTGTTTAACTTGTTCAGTGTGATATCGGAAATTAAAAATGAGACAGTACAGAGGTACCAGTAATTGTTGATCTCATGTGCACAGTTAATATATGAATACATGGGCCGGCTAAAAATAAGACAACACTGAGGTATCCCGGTAATAATAATACTGTATTTGTATAGCACAATTCATACAAGATGTCATCCAAACTGCTTCAAGAGTTTGGCAGGAAAAAAACACAAGGCAGCATTTGTTGTGGCTTGGTAGCGCAGAGAAAGTTCATTTGGGCGCTGCTGACAGTTCCTGCTTGTGTCCATAGGGGCAACAGGTTTAAGGAAAAACTCCCTGATTTGCATGTGGTTTATTTAAGTAAAGGAAGAAACCTCAGGCAGAACCGCGGCCCCTAGGGGAGCCCATCTGCTGGGGCTGTGATCGACTGGGATAATTGTTGATCTCATATGCACAGTTAACATAGATAATTGTTGATCTCATATCCATAGTTAATATATGAACACTGGGCCGGTATCATATATACAGCCCTCCATTCCTATCCAAATGCATTAACACATTCATACATATACATAATTCCAAACACATAATTCCATTAACACATTTTGTTGTTTTGTTTTACATTTTATTTTAAATATTCACTAAAACCCCCTGACCCCAATGTTACTCTTAAGGGTAATTGCAGTGCAGATATTTGCATGTCTTCATTGCTATGATTAGATGTTGAGAAAAAGCTACAACTCAACCCCCAACAAAGGCAAAAGGCACAGGCACGGCATGCAGCAGTTCAACAAAGAGCAAGGGTTAATGCATGACCCCTCTCACATAACTCACCCCTGCCAACACTACACTACACTAAGTGCTGCAGCCACCACCTACAGTATTGCCACATCCTGGAGAAAAATAAATAAATAAATGGATAGATAGATAAATAAATAAATAAAAAAGTCTAGCATAGGTAAACGAAAAAAATTGCACATGCCTACACTACACTTAGTGCTGCCACTACCTAAGTATCACCGCATCCTGGAGAGAGAGAAATAAATAAATAAATAAATAAATAAAAAGATAAAAGTCTAGCATAGGTAATGGAAAAACACCTGTGCATGGAGCAGCAGCAGTAAGAGCAGTAGTCCATTCCAGGTTAGAGTCCAGACGAGGAGTAATTGCTTGTGTCATGTAGAGATACAATCACACCACAGAGCCCCAGCTAGACTGGACCAGGCCGGGCCTGTGGATCACACACACACACACACACACACACACACACACACACACACACACACACACACACACATAAACACCGGGCCTGTGGATCCGCCCAGCCGGCGCTCAGTAGATTCATCTGAGGCGGAGATTGTGTGTGTGTGTGTGTGCGTGTGCGTGTGTGTGCCTTACCTGTATTCGGTAGATTCATCTGAGGTGAAAACTGTTCATTACTGTGCGCACACACACACACACACACATACAAACAAACAAACACACAGACTCTCTCTCTCACATACACACACACACACACATACACACACACACACAGCTAAGGGCACACCTGAACCTTACACCTCTATAGTATATAGTCACAGAACGGCTGCCAGCAAATAGCTTACACGTTCAGTGTTTATTGTTGTGTCTGTCAGTAAGCTGTGTAATAAATAAAAAATGGCACATTTCCTATGAAACTAGGGGGAACGGTGTAACATGCACCAAGAAAGCAGACCAAGAAATGTGGAGGCAGATTGACATTACAGACTGTATCTATCTGTTATTGTTTATTTATTAATATTTGTATTATTATTAATATTACTTACTATTATTTAGTGGCAGCTGTGGCCAGTGTTGTGTGCACAATGTGCTTTGCACCCTCATGCATGGCTGATGTGCCCTTGAGTCTAACCCCACATTGCTCCCTTAGCCTAAATAATAACTTTATGTCACTCTGGATAAGAGTGTAATGTAGTTTATTGGATCCCTTTTAGTTGGGTCAGAGTATGTATATGTAAGTGAGTAAGTGAGTATACACAGTTAGGTTTTTTATTTGCAGTGTCAGACAGTGGCTTCCTTGACCTCTGTAGCCCCTGTGGACACCAGCAGGAACTGTCAACAGCCCCCGAATGAACTTCCTTGTTCCCAGTGCTACCAAGCTGCAACAAATGCTGTCTTGTGTTTTTCCTGCCAAACTGTTGAAGCACTTTGAGCTACATCTTATATGAATTGTGCTATACAAATTCAGTTTTTTTTATTATTATTATTATCATTGTTGTTGTTGTCGTTGTTTTTGTTGTTGTACAGTATTGGCCTTGGCAGTCTGTGCTGTTCAAGTGTTGCTTTAGTGCCTTCATGACACTCAGATGTAGCTCCTTTTCTTCACTTCGCGCATACTAGTCACCTGTGCGCATTTCACATATTTCAATGTAAGGCCTCTTTGTCAATTACAGTAGAAACTGAGCAGGTTAAATAACTTGTTCATGTTACTGGAAGGGGAGAAATAAGTAGGCCTTAATGTAATCTGTGTGTGTAGGGTGTGTGTGTCTGTAGTGGCCCTGCTTTGGGAAACGTACTTAAGGCACATGCATCTCATTGTGTGTATGAGGGTAGTCTGCTTACTCTGTGTTTCTCTACACCTTTGTTAGCTTATTATGTCGTCCTTCTTGTAAGTCGCTTTGGATAAAAGCATCTGATAAGTGTAATGTAATGTAATCAGGTAAACTGTGTATTATTGCTTATGATCAGTGGGAAAACCAGAAATTATTTTCATATTGAATGTTGTGGCAGTTACACCTGCCCCGCCATTTTTTAAATTTGGAATGTTAAGGAATAGAACTCTCAAGTGATGTCATAATACCCATGTCATGGCCTGCATAATGTTCCGCCATGGAAGTCTATTGCAGCCTATAGTGGCAGTTGGTAAAATCTTTTAAATTTGGCATACATATTTGCACACATTTAGCATTTTCTGCGGGAATGCAGTCTAGTTTAAATTGCAGTAGAAACTGAGCGGGTCAAAGGGTCATGGTACTTGAAGGGGAGAAATAGATGGGCCTTAATGTAGACAGCAGATTAGAAATAAATGCAGATGTAGGTAATATTTACCAGGTCAGAAATAAGTCACTCACAGCCACTGTTAACACCCTACCACTTACCACAAAAAAAACAATCCTGCAGGATTCAAGCTTCAAGCTCGAAACATCAAACAAGAAATACTGTGTGTCGCTTAAAATTTACTCCGAACAACGTTGACGTTAGAGATGCTTGTGTAATTTTACCATGCACTGTGTTGTGTCAGAGCTATTTATTAGTACAAAAAGCTCTCCTCTTGAACAAAGGCTGATAGTTTGTCTGTCACTTTAGATCGCAGGCCGTCATCCGTCATCCTGAATGCTGCAGATTGAAACTGGGGGTTTCTGGGGTCTAGGGACCTCGGGGCCAGAACACACTAAAACTATGGCAACACCAGATGGAGTGCGTGCTGGCACTACATTCCTTTATATCAGTTACACACACACACGCTAATGCAGCCACACACACACACACACACACACACACACACACACACACACACACACACACACACTAATGCAGCTACACACACACACACACACACACACACACACTAATGCAGCTACACACACACACACAGACACACACACACACACGGACACAAACACTAATGCAGCTACATAAACTCACTAATGAGGTTACACACAATAATAAAGTTAAGTTCATAATACAGAAACCCCAGAATCCTATAAAACGGTTCCCCAAAGTGCCTCCCTGACCACAGCAGACAGGACAGGAAGAGGAAGTGGAGTGATCAGTGATCACCAAGGCTCCAGCCGCCCACTAGCCTCTGGTGCCACTACAGGAGAGCCAATAGAGTAGAGTCCACTTCCTGTATAGAGCGCAGACAGACACAGAGGGAGTCTGGAGTCATTTTACCGGTGTGTGAGTGCGTGTCTGTGTGTGGTGTGGGTTTGTGTGTGTGTGTGTGGTGTGGGTTTGTGTGTGGGTTTGTGAGTGTGAGTGTGTGTGTGCGAGTGTGTGTGTGTGTGTGTGTGTGTGTGTGTGTGTGTGTGGTGTGGGTTTGTGTGTGTGTTTGTGTGTGCGAGTGTGGTGTGGGTTTGTGAGTGTGTGTGTGTGCGAGTGTGTGTGTGTGTGGAGACCTGTGAGGAATGAGCAGCACTCGTGCGGCGGTGTCAATAATTTGGTGGATGACGCCATTTAGTCTGTGCTGAGATGGCCTTCACAATACCCACTGCAGGCCTTGGGAGCCAGCAAGGAGCCGCTGTCCAACCTTTGATAGTGTGTGTGTGTGTGCGTGTAGTGTGTGTATTAGATGTGTGTGTGTGTGTGTGTGTGTGTACCTGTGTGTGTATTAGATGGGTGTGTGTGTGTGTGTAGTGTGTGTATTAGATGGGTGTGTGTGTGTGTGTGTGTGTGTGTGTGTGTGTGTGTCTGCAGTGTGTGGTTTAGATGGGTGTGTGTGTGTATGTGTGTGTGTATTAGATAGGCGTGTGTGTGTCTGTGCGTGTGTGCGTGGTGTGTGTGTGTGCATGTGTGTGCAGTGTGTGTATTAGAAGGCCGTGTGTGTGTGTGCGTGCACAGTGTGTGTGTGTGTGTGTGTGTGTGCACGGTGTATGTGTACGCTGTGTGTGTGTCCAGCTTTTTTATTACAGTAATAAGGCCTGTTTCCCAGGCAAGGCTAAAGATGTGTGTGTGTGTGTGTGTGTGTGTGTGTGTGTGTGTGTGTGTGTGTGTGTGTGTGTGTGTGTGCCGGTACTGGCCTATTGGAAATGCTATGCCTGAGTCTGGGCAGGAGAACACCGCTCAATGAAACTCACATTACGACAAAATATCCTAATAGTAACACATATGAAATACAATATAACGACTTTCACTTCATGCACTTGTGTCTCAAGAACATACAGTATTGCACTGCTTTGCACTATTGGATGTGTGTGTGTGTTTTTTCCCCCTCTTGGGTTCCACCAATTTATAAAATGTAATTTGTTACATTTATCTACACTGAAGCATGCTCTGGATAATTATAAACAGTTTTAGTCATGTGATCCGTTGTATTTACACTAAATGAGTGGTCGTGTAGATAATCAGAGTGGTTAAGCAATTGTGAATGCTTTGCCGTTCTTATAATACTCGCGGAATATCATTAACACATGGATTTCTGCTCAAAATTGCTCCAAATGTAAAAAAAAAAAAAATTAAAAAAAAAGATTAAAATCATTCAATTTGACTAATAGTTTAGTTTGACATTAATTTGGTTCATCAGTAAAAGTCAGTTAATTAACATCACTGAAATGGAACGCATTTGATGGAATGGAATGTGAATTTATTTTTAAAATGGATGTCTGTTGGCGAACAGATGGAAATTAGTCCTCACTGTCAGTGTCACGACGGATGATTCATGATTCATGAGAGTGAGAATGAAAATGTGATGGTCACATCTAATAACAACATTTAGACACC
>CM059272.1:3193192-3215692 GCA_030347295.1 Setipinna tenuifilis
ACATACAGATACACCCGCTAAAAACAGACCCCAGCTCTCCCATACACACCCACTAAAAACAGCCCTCAGTATTGTTTCTATTATATATCA
Source organism: Setipinna tenuifilis (assembly GCA_030347295.1). Classification (NCBI taxonomy): domain Eukaryota; kingdom Metazoa; phylum Chordata; class Actinopteri; order Clupeiformes; family Engraulidae; genus Setipinna; species Setipinna tenuifilis. The sequence continues at coordinate 3,193,283 of CM059272.1, forward strand.
TTATATATAAATATCATATTTCCTTCATTACAAATATTTGGTCAGACATGCTATATTTATGTCTGTATCTGTCGGCACACAAGCTGCAGTCCCCGCTCTCTCACAGACACCCACTGAAATCAGCCCCCAGCCCTCACCTGAGCTGCAAATGGAGGTTGAGCAGTCAGTCACTGTGGTCAGGACGGGTAGCGTAGCATCCAGCACACGCCCGCATCGAGTCACTCATTGTAAAATCCATTCATGAATAATGAATACCTCTCTACCTCTCTACCCCTAACCTTAACCTGACTCTAACCCTAACTCATGACGCTCATGAATAAGAGATAACTCTCTACGTCTCTCCCACAAGACCACCGGTGTACCTGCACTAACCTTATACACCTGAGCTCAAACCTGGAGACACACACCACAGTGTGTGTGTGAAGCCAAACCTGGAGACACACACCACAGTGCGTGTGTGAAGTGTGGAGACACACACCACAGTGCGTGTGTGTGAAGTGTGGAGACACACACCACAGTGTGTGTGTGAAGTGTGCTGTGTCTCTCTCGTGTGTAATTCCTACTGCCCGATATAGACGTGCAGTATAAAGTTAGGGCTGCTGGTTTTTGCAATGAGATTAGTGTCAGTAGGAGATGTCAAGTGTGTGTGTGTGTGTGCGTGTCTCAAGTGCATCCTCACCACAGGCACTGGGCCCCTCTCTAATGTGTGTCCATGTGCATCCTCACCACAGGCTCTGGGCCCCAAGTGCATCCTCACCACAGGCTCTGGGCCCCAAGTGCATCCTCACCACAGGCTCTGGGCCCCAAGTGCATCCTCACCACAGGCACTGGGCCCCAAGTGCATCCTCACCACAGGCACTGGGCCCCAAGTGCATCCTCACCACAGGCTCTGGGCCCCTCTCTAATAGTCCATGTGTGCCCATGTGTGCCCATTTGTGATTGCAGTAGTCCATGTGTGACTGCAACAGTCACAGCTAGTGGACATGTAGAGTTCAAAGTCAAAGTCAAAGTCAGTTTTATTTGTCAATTTCTTCACATGTACTTAACATACAAAGGAATCGAAATTACGTTTCTCACTGTCCTATGCGTTTACATAGACAACAGCGACAACAACAGTAAAGTGCAAGTGCACAAGACAAGACAAATCCTAAGCTAAGTTATTATAGATAAATAAATAAAGTGCAGTAGCTTAAGGCTACTTTTACCTAGTGTTGCTAAAACTAAGCCAGGTATGACAAGACAAGACGACAAGACGAGACAAGACAAGACAAGATAAGACAACACTGAGTGTGTGCATTTGGAGGTAGTTGTTGTAAAGTGATGGCTAGTGCAATAAAAATATAAATATATATAACAGCAGCATGTGTGTGCAATTTTGCATATGCAGAGTCTCAGTTTAGGTAAGGTGGGGGGGTGAGAGTATAATGTCTCTAGACTAGTTAGTGCCAACCCCTTCCAGTAGTCACAGTTAGTGGCCATCTAGAGTTATAATAATAACAATAATAATACTAATAATGATAATAATAAACTGTATTTGTATAGCACAATTCATACAGGATGTAGCTGAAAGTGCACAGTTTGGCAGGAAAAACACAAGACAGCATTTGTTGCAGCATGGTAGGGCTGAGAAAGTTCAGTTCCTGCTTGTGTCCACAGGGGTTCATTGGATTATTTAAATAAGCGCCAACCCCTTCCAGTAGTCACAGTGAGCTGACATCTAGTTATAATAATAATAATAATAATAATAATAATAATAATAATAATAACAATAATAATAATAATAATAATAATAATAATAATAATAATAGTAATAATAACAATAATAGTAATAATAATAGTAATAATAAACTGTGTCTGTATAGCACAATTCATACAAGATGTAGCTCAGCTAGTGGTCATTTAGAGTTAGCCCCAACCCCTTCCAATACTCACAGTGAACAGGTATCTAGAGTTAACAGCAACCCTGTTCTATAGTCACAGCTAAGAGCCATCTAAAGTTAGCCCAACCCCTTTCAATAGTCACAGTGAGTGGGCATCTTAAGCTAATGGCAACCCCTTTCAATTGTCACACTAAGTGGGTATCTAGAGTTAGTGCCAACCCCTCTCCAGTAGTCACAGTAAGTGGCCATCTAAAGTTAGCGCCAACCCCATCTAATACTCACAGTAAGCAGGTATCTGGAGTTAACAGCAACCCTGTTCTACAGTCACAGTGAGTGCCCATCTACAGTTAACACCAACCCCTTCCAATAGTCACAGTGAGCGGGCATCTAGAGTTATAATAATAATAATAATAATAATAATAATAATAACAATAATAATGAACTGTATCTGTATAGCACCATCCAATAGTCACAGTGAGAGTTACCACCAACCCCTTCCCATCGTCACAGCTAAGAGGCATCTAAAGTTAGCACCAACCCCTTCCAATAGTCACAGTGAGTGGGCATCTAGAGTGAGTGCCAGCCACTTACAATAGTCACAGCTAGTGGCCATCTAGAGTTATAATAATAGTTATAATAATAGTAATAATAATAATAATAAACTATATCTGTATAGCACCATCCAATCTAAAGTTAGCCCCAACCCCTTCCAATAGTCACAGCTAGTGGGCATCTAGAGTGAGTGCCAGCCCAATGGCTCCCATCTGTACAGCAGATTCTGCTCAGCTCTGGGAGGAAGCTCAGGCACACACACTGCTGATAATAGCTGATAGTTTGCCATACCGCATCTCCATATTCACATATCACTGACTGATCTTATCATCACCACAAACAAAGATGTGACACATCGTACACACACACAGGCACACATGCAGGCACACACACACACACACACAGATATACACACACACACACACACACACACACACACACACACACACACACAGATATACAGACACAGATATACACACAGACACACACCCACACACACACACACACACACACACACGCATACACACACACACACACACACACACACATATGCGCTCTGTCTCTGTCTATGTCTCTCATCTTCACACACACACACACACAATTTGCTTCCTGTGCCAGCCAGATAAGTTAGCCTCTGCTTAATGTGTGTGAACAAATACCAGCTGTTCCTGGTTGACTAGCTATTGCAGGACACTATATCACAACATAAAATCGCAACACAGAGACATCCTATAAAGCCTTATATATATATATATATATATATATATATATATATATATATATATATATATATATATATATATATATATATATATGTGTGTGTGTGTGTGTGTGTGTGTGTGTGTGTGTGTGTGTGTGTGTGTGTGTAGAACATATATAACAACATAAAATAGCAACGCAAAGACATCCTATAAATCCTTATATATATATATGTGTGTGTGTGTGTGTGTGTGTGTGTGTATAAAGGGCATATAACACCATAAAACAGCAATGCAAAGACACCTTATACAGTATGTCACATAAGTGAGTACACCCCTAACATTTTTTTACTTTTTTTATTATATCTTTCCATGGGAGAAGTCTAAAGATATAATACTTTCCTACAACGTAAAGTAGGCAGTGTACAGCTTATGTAACAGTGCAAATTTGCTGTTCCCTCAAAATAACTCAACACACAACCATTAATGTCTAAACCACTGGCAACAAAAGTGAGTACACCCCTAAGTGAAAATGTCCAAATTTTGCCCAAAGTGTCAATATTTTGTGTGGCCACCATTATTTTTCAGCACTGCCATAACTCTCTTGGACATGGAGTTCACTAGAGCGTCACAAGTTGTCACTGGAATCCTCTTCCACTCCTACATTACAACATCACGGAGCTGACCTTGAGCTTGAGACCTTGAGCTCATCCACCTACATTTGAGGATGCCCCACAGATGCTGAATTGGGTTCAGGTCTGGGGACATGCTAGGCCAGTACATCACCTTCACCCTCACCCAAGGCGTGGTCATTTTAGAGGTGTGCTTGGGGTCATTACCATGTTGAAATACTGCCCTGCGGCCCAGTTTTAAAGGGGGGGCATCATGCTCTGCTTCAGTATGTTACAGTAAATATTGGCATTCATGGTTCCCTTAATGAAGTGTCGGTCCCCAGTGCTGGCGGCACTCATGCAGCCCCAAACCATGACACTTCCTCCACCATGCTTGACTGTTAGCAGGACACAGTTGTCTTTGTAATCCTCACCTGGTTGCTGCCACACACACCTGACACCATCTGAACCATATATATTTATTTTGGTCTCATCAGACCACAGGACATGGTTCCAGTAATCCATGCCATTAGTCTGTTTGTCTTCAGCAAATTTTTTGCGGGCTGTCTTGTGCATCATCTTCAGAAGAGGCTTCCTTCAGGGACGACAGCCATGCAGACCAGTTTACAGATTACAAAGACAACTGTATCCTGTTAACAGTCAAGAATGGTGGAGGAAGTGTCATGGTTTGGGGCTGTATGAGTGCTGCCGGCACTGGGGACCTACACTTCATTAAGGGAACCATGAATGCCAATATGTACTGTGACATACTTAAGCAGAGCATGATGCCCCCCCTTTGAAACTGGGCCACAGGGCGGTATTTCAACATGGTAACGACCCCAAGCACACCTCCAAGATGACCACGCCTTGGGCGAGGATGAAGGTGATGGACTGGCCTAGCATGTCCCCAGACCTAAACCCAATTCAGCATCTGTGGGACATCCTCGAATGGAAGGTGGAGGAGCTCAAGGTCTCAAGCTCAAGGTCAGCTCCGTGATGTCATCATGTAGGAGTGGAAGAGGATTCCAGTGACAACTTGTGACGCTCTAGTGAACTCCATGCCCAAGAGAGTTAAGGCAGTGCTGGAAAATAATGGTGGCCACACAAAATATTGACACTTTGGGCACAATTTGGACATTTTCACTTAGGGGTGTACTCACTTTTGTTGCCAGTGATTAAGACATTAATGGTTGTGTGTTGAGTTATTTTGAGGGAACAGCAAATTTGCACTGTTACATAAGCTGTACACTGCCTACTTTACGTTGTAGGAAAGTATTATATCTTTACACTTCTCCCATGGAAAGATATAATAAAAAAAGTAAAAAAATGTTAGGGGTGTACTCACTTATGTGACATACTGTATAAATATATATAGGACATATATAACAACATAAAATAGCAGCGCAAAGGCACCCTATAAATCCTTATATATATGGGACATATTGTTCAGACAGTTTAATAATAATAACCATATATAATAATATATATAATAATAACCATAACCATAATTATATTAGTAACCCTGTAAATGGCTTGAGCTTAAGCAAAGATGGGGGGGGGGGGGGGGGGGGGGGGGGGGGGGGGGCTGTAATACTAGAGCACTTCTCCACGGCTGGGGTAGCACAATTCAATTAGCACTGATGTCAGGAGTGATAGAGCATAAGAGTGTGTGTGTGTGTGTGTGTGTGTGTGTGTGTGTCTGTGTGTGAGTGTGCGTGTGTGTGTGTGTGTGCTGACATTAGGAGTGATAGAGTGTAAGAGCTGTGAGTGTGTGTGTGTGTGTGTGTGTGTGTGTGTGTGTGTGTGTGTGTGTGTGTGTGTGTGCTGACATTAGGAGTGATAGACCGTAAGAGCTAGAGTATAGGAGCTGCCATTTCCTCCTCGTGCCGCCTGCATCAAGCGGTGTGGGTGAACACTTCTCTCATTAACGCTTTACCCCAGCTGTGGGGGAGACTGTGTCTATGTGTCTGTGTGTGTCTGTGTGTCTCTATCTCTCTCTCTATCTCTTTCTTTCTCTCTCTCTCTCTCTCTCTCTCTCTCTCTCTCCCAGGTGTGGGTGAGTCTGTGTGTCTGTGTCTCTATCTCTGTCTTTTCTCTCTCTTTCTCTTTCTCTCTTTCTCTTTCTCTCTCTCTCTATCTCCCTCTGCCAGGTGTGGGCGAGTCTGGGTGAGTCTCTCTAACTCTGTCTGTCTCTGTCTCTCTCTCACTTTGTCTCTCTCTCCTGTCTTTATCTCTCTCTCTCTATCTATCTTTCTCTCTCTCTGTCTCACTTTGTCTCTCTAATTCTCTCTCTCTCTCTCTCTGAGAGTCGAGCACAGACAAGCAGGTATGCATTTTATTACTGTCAACACCCACACCTGGGGAAGACTCTCTCTGCGTGTGTGTGTGTGTGTGTGTGTGTGTGTGTGTGTGCGTGTGTGAGTGTGTGTGTGTGTGGGTGTGTGAGTGTGTGTGCGTGTGTGTGTGTGCGTGCGTGCGTGCGTGTGTGTGTGCGCGTGTGTGCGTGTGTGTGTGCGTGCGTGTGTGTGTGTGTGTGCGTGTATTTTTTTGAATCTGTCAGCTTTTTAAGCTTGTCTAAATGTTGAGTGGTTGTGAGGAGGTTTTTTTTTCCCTTCTTCTTCTCTCTTTTTTTTCATAGCCGGAGATAATTACTCCCTCTCGCCTCCTCTCCTCTTCTTCCTCCCTCCTCCTCTTCCTCCTCCTCTTCCGCCTCCTCTTCCTCCTCCACCCTGCCTCCTCTCTATGATGTTTTTCTGTAAGCCATAAACTTCTGAGCCTTTTCCTCTCCCTCTGTGTGACTTCCAAAACCCCTTGACATACATATGGACACACACACACACACACACACACACACACACACACACACATATGGACGCCTCATCAGAGCCCTGGACAAGGGGAAGAGCCACTCAAAGGCAGAAGAGAGGCGAGAAACCAGTGCACACACACACACACACACACACACACACACACACACACACACACATACACACACACACACACACACAGAAGAGAGGAACCCAGCTGCTCTCTCCTTAATTATTGCCCACTTCACTCCACTTGCACGACATCCTGTGTGCAACTCGCCCAGGGTATCACTCCTTCGCTCGTTCTGTCGTTCTTTTTTTATTTTATTTATGTATTTTATTTATTTATTTTGGGATGATGATGTGCCAAAGTCCTCTCTCCGTCTGTAGACATGTTTGCCTGAAGTAGTAGTGTTTTTTTTTGTGGGCGAGACTGTCTCTCCCTCTTTCTCTCCCTCTTTCTCTCTCTCTCTCTTTCTATTTCTCTATCTCTCTCTCTCTTTGTTTTTTTTCCCCACCACTACTTTATAAATATCCAGCATAAACATCCTGAGCAGAGGCTGTGGGGTGGCACTTAACTGCTTCATGTTCTGGCTGTCTGTCTGTCTGTCTGACGGGCTGGTTGGTTGCTAAGCTATTGTCCCTGAAGGATGCTATGGAAATGTAATTATTTTTTGCGTGGGCTCCTGATGCTCCCCCCCCTCCCCCTCCCTCCTGATGCTCCCCCCCCTCCCCCTCCCCCTCCAGTTGTCCCATGTCCCTCCCCCTCCTCCTGCTGCTCTCCCCGGCAAAACATAACACTTTTATAACCAACGTCTTTTTATATATATATATTTTTCCCTCAAAAATGCACATTTCGTTTCTGTGTATAATTCTCAGACTTTTTTTTTCTTTTTCATTTTGTTTGTGTCCCTGCAACCCAGGTTCTCAAGACCACATTCCTCCTGGTCTCCCAATGAAACACAAGATGTTGTTATGGAAGGTCTTATTTGGCTCTTTTTACTTTTGCATGTGCAAGTACAAGTACATGAAGACAGGCCTTTTTCACCCTTTTTTAATGAAGGTGTTTTCTGGCTTAGTTGTGTCCCTGTAGCCCAGATATGTATGGGAGGTGTTTGTTGTTTTGCTTAAGGAAAGTGTTTTCTCTTTTGCTGGTGTCCCTCTAGCTCAAGTTTTAAGGAAGTTGTTTTCTGGTTTTGCTTGTGCCCCGGTGGTCCAGGTCTTTAATGAAGGTGTTTTCTGGCTTTGTTGTGTCTCTGTGGTCCAGGTTTAAAGGGGGTTTGTTGTTTTGCTTGTGTTTCTTGTATCCCAGGGTTTTAAGGTGTTTTCTGGCTTTGTGTCCCTGTAGTCCAGCTGCTTAAGGAGGGTGTTTGCGTGTGTTCATTGCAGCCCAGGTGTTTAAAGAAGGTGTTTTTTGTTTTTCTTTTCTTGTCCCTTGCAGCCCGGGTCTTTAAGGAAGGTGTCTGTTGTTTTGCTTGTGTCCCAGTAATCCAGGTGTTTAATGGAGGTGTTTTTGTGTTTTTCTTGTGTTTGCCCCATGGTCCAGGTTTGGAAAGTGTTTCCTGGCTTTGTTGTGTCCCTGAGTTCCAGGTGTTTATGGGAGGTGTTTGTTGTTTTGTTTGTGTCTTTTGTAGCCCAGGTGTTTTAATGAAGGTGTTTTCTGGCTTTGTTGTGTCCCGGTGATCCAGGTGTTTAATGAAGATGTTTTTGTTGTTTTTCTTGTGTCCCTGTAGCCCAGGTCCTCACGACGGACGACGAGTATCTGGAGATCCCGGCCATCTCCAGACAGAGAGCGGGAACGTACGAGTGCACAGCGGTCAACGACGTGGCCACAGACGTCCAGACGGTGGAACTAACGGTCAACTGTGAGTAACACACACACACACACACACACACACACAAGCAAGCACACACATGAACACACACACACACACACACAGAAGCAAGCACACACATGAACACACACACACACACACAAGCAAGCACACACATGAACACACACACACACACACACACAAGCAAGCACACACATGAACACACACACACACACACACAAGCAAGCACACACATGAACACACACACTTGTATTCACAAGACACTATAAACACATTCATAAAGGCTTATAATGCATTCATAAAGTATGTGACGTATTCATAACTATTTATACATACCCCTGACTGTACTCCTTAGGCATTATAATGCTATGCTATAAGCCCTATTCCTACTTCAAGTGACACCTTTGCATTCTTGTTTATAAAGCTTTACCTGGCTTGCAGGTGCAGTCATAAGTGTGTTATTAACACTAATTCCAACCATCATGAAGCTTTATGAATGCATTATAACCCTTTATGAATGTGTGGTGTTATGTTATGTCTGCATTGCTCCATTTAGAAAAACTCCTGTCTCCCTCACCTTGAGATGTCTGAAGGGCTTACATAACGGAGGGGTGCGGAGGGATGGGTGTATAATTGCGTTTCCTGTTTACATAAACCCAGAATGGAGTGTAAAACGAGTGTAGGACAGAGCCATTTGTAAAACAACCCATGGGCCAAAACACAGGGGAGGGGGAGGGAGGGGAGGAAGAAAGTGGAATTCTTTTAGAAGGAAATTAACTGCCAACAGTCAGAGAATGTATTGCTTCACTTCAACATTAGTTCTCAAGTGATACTCTTTTAAAACACTCTCAATTTGATGATCAAAGGTTTCTTACTTGTAACCATTGCCACTCTCTGTGTATGTTTGTGTGTGCGTGTGCGTGTGTACACGCATATGTGTGTGTGTGTCCGTCCATGTGTGTGCCTCTGTGTGTTTGTGCGTGCATGTGTGTGTTCATCTGTGTGTGTGTGTGTGTGTGTGTGTGTGCCTGCGTGTGTGTTCATCTGTGTGTGTGTTCATGTGTGTGCTTGCTTGCGTGTGTGTGTTCATGTGTGTGCTTGTGTGTGTGTGTGTGTGTTCATGTGTGTGCTTGCTTGTATGTGTGTATGTGTGTTCATCTGTGTGTGTGTGTGTGTGTTTAATTGTGTGTGTGTGTGTGTGTGTATATTCGTGTGTGTGTGTGTGTGTGTTTATCTGTGTGTGTTTATCTGTGTGTGTGTGTGTGTGTGTGTATTTATCTGTGTGTGTGTGTGTGTGTGTGTGTGTGTGTGTGTTCATCTGTGTGTGTGTGTGTGTAGACGCCCCCAGCATGTCTGAGGGCAGGGATGTGGGCGTGACGGTGGGCCAGAGGGGCATGCTGCAGTGTGAGGCCGACGCCGTGCCCACCGCCGACTTCGAGTGGTACCGCGATGACAGAAGGTACACACACACACACACACACACATAAATACACACACACGAGTGGTACCACGACGACAGAAGGTACGGTATGACCTCCCCACGACCTTCATACATACACACACACGAGTGGTACCACGACGACAGAAGGTACGGTATGACCTCCGCACGACCTCTGCGCCACCTCCTCACCAGTACCGCACCACCTGCATCTACACACACACAGAGATGAATACACACACGCACACACACACAGATGAATACACACACACACACACACACAAATACACATGAACACGCACCACCACGCCACCTCCGCACCACCACCACGCCAACTCCATCTACACACACACACACACACACAGATGAACACACACACACACATGAACACGCACCACCACCGCGCCGGGTCCAGGATTACTATTGTGGTGCCAGGCACAGAGAACAGAGAAATTATATTCATGAAATTATATTCAAAGTGCCCAAGAAAGAGTCCTCTACCCCCCACAACCCCCCCCCCCCCCCCCCCCCCACACACACACACACACACACACGCATACACACAGCACCCCCTTTTTTAATTTTCTTTTATGTGTTACACTGTGGCTCGTATGAGATTCTGTCCAAGAATGTTCTTGTGTGGTGGGAAATTAAAGATGTTTAAAGGCCTCTCTGATGTTATATGTGTGTATTTGTGTGTGTGTGTGTGTGTGAGTGTGTGTGTCTGTGTGTGTCTGTGTGTGTGGGTAGAGAAGATGGTGGGCGGTGGCGGGTGGGGGGAGAGGAGAGAGGGAAAAAAAAGAAAAGGATGATTCAAAAACAAAACCGTGTGTGTGTGTGTGTGTGGCATTCTGTTGTGTGCCACCAGAGTGTTCACCAGCCTTGACGGCGTGGAGATCGAGGACAGTGGAGTGCTCTCGCAACTGACTTTCTTCAACGTCTCGGAGGCTGACTACGGCAACTACACTTGCATCGCCTCCAACAAGCTTGGCAGCGCAAACACAAGCATCGTACTGTTTGGTGAGTATTCAAAGTTAAATTGGTGGGGTTTTTTTGTGTTTTGTAATTATTTTTTTATTTTTTTATTTTTTTGCCAACACAACACAAGGGACTCTCAAAGGCAGTTGAATGTGTGCAGTGCAGTATTGATTTAAATTCAAACAGACATGTTGTGTTACAGCAAAAGAATCTAAAATCTAATACTACTCCATTCTCATTGTTAATTTACATCATACATAAACGTCAAGCCAGGCAATTGAGTTCTTATATGTTTTTTCTTATTCTTAAGTTTATGCTGTCAATATGTATTTGCTATCCTGATTTTAAACCTACTATAACAGAGCTCATCACATAATACATAAGCGAGAGTCATGTTCCACATAATGTTTTTTTTCTTAAGTTTATTATTTCCTAAGTTCATTATTTATTTTCTATCCTGATTTTAAAGTTACTATAAAACAGTGCTCATCATCACGTGCATCACGTTACACGTAATACAAGAGTGAGAGTTTACAGTTTTGACTTTGTCCAGCACTGACGTTCTAGCTTCCTTTTTTACACTTTTTTTGTCTTGTTTGTTTACACTCCTTTTGTTTTGTTTTGTTTGTTTACACTCGTTTTATTTTGTTTGTTTACACTCATTTTGTTTTGTTTTGTTTGTTAACACTCGTTTGTTTTGTTTTGTTTGTTTACACTCGTTTTTGCTTTGTTTGTTTACACTCGTTTTGTTGTGTTTGTTGTCCTGATGTAGAGGTGATTGAGCCCACTAGCTCAACGCTACTGCAAGGTCAGTAAACCGAGCATGCGCACGCACGCACGTCATGTGGCCATCTGTGGGCCTGTCTGTCCGTCCGTTTGTCCGTCCGTTTGTCTGTGGACGCCCGCTACTGCATGCCGATATGATATGATATACTCTAACCATGTCCCATGACTAACACCCTGGAGTGACAGGGACAGGGACAGGGACAGGGGACAGGGTGGTGATAGCCCTCATGTCACGCCCAGATTGTTGGTGAGATTACTTTTTACCCCCCGCTAACATGAAATGGTCAGATAATTGCCCCAGTGGTACACCTGATGGGTGGGTGGCTGGGTGGGTTTGGATGGGGGTTGGGTTGGGGGAGAAAATGGAAATGTGAGTTCCGGCGGTGCGTTTTTTTAAATGAGCAAGTGCCACTTTTTATCGTTTTTCTCTGGAGACGGACGTTTATAAGGGGCTAAAATGTTTATTTCATAATGTTGATAGCCAATTTAGCAAGGCGTGACTGACACGGTAAGTGGGTCGAGGCAACAGTTACCGCGACAACAGTTACCAAGACGACAGTTGCTTGTCACCTGCCATGGCTTCCTCATGTCACGGCCTGATGTTCAGTTTTTATTTATTTATTTATTTATTTATTTATTTTTTGCAGCACAAATGTGAGCCAATTGCTATTGAGATGATGAATGTTTCTGTTTCATTCTGTGATTATTTATCATGGTTTCTTTTCCCCACCTACCCTACCCTACCCTGCATCTACCCTCCAACCCACCAAACAACCCCCCCACCCCCCACACTCCCACCCCACACCTCGACCCCCCCACCGTGTCTCCAACACCCCAAACTCAACCTGCCTGCCACGCCTCCATTTTGGTTCTTGCATGCGCTTCCTCTCCGATGTGTGTAAGTACCTGTCTTGTATTTCCTGTCATTATGTTATATTGTGTGTGTGTGTGTGTGTGTGTGTGTGTGTGTGTGTGTGTGTGTGTTTGTGCAAGTGTCTTAGCTGTATAATGCCATGTTTGTAGTGTTTATTTAGTGGGTGTCATGTCTGTGGTACAAAGACTGTCAGCGTGTGTTTTGCGAGTATTACATGCAAATGCAACTGAGTTTGAGTTATTTAAATATTAGGGAGGTTAGTAGAAGCACATGTCTTTTCTTTATTTGGGTTTGCGTTTTTAATTAAACTTAAATAAACTTAATTAATTAACCAGTAGAGGTGCAATGTACAGGTTCTATTGACACAAAACAACTAAATTAGCTATCATATCAAGGTGCTATATACCTTATAAGGTACTGTTTTTCTCCTCCCTCCCCCTCTCTCTTGCACACACCCACACACACTCTCTCTCACACACACACAGCATCAACATTTTAATTACTTATCTTCATCTTGTTACAGTGCCTTGATTCTGTGCCTTGATTCTGTTTACTTAAACTTAGTGCTCTATTAAATCATTAATTGTACGTGGAAACAAATGGCATCCATCCATATATATATATATATATATATATATATATATATATATATATATATATATATACACACACAGTACAGGCCCAAAGTTTGGACACACCTTCTCATTCAATGTGTTTTCTTTACTTTCATGACTATTTACATTGTAGATTCTGACTGAAGGCATCAAAACTATTATGAATTATGTACTTAACAAAAAAATTAAGGCTTCACACACTTCTTTGTTAAGTACATAATGGCATAAAGAAAACAGTGTCCAAACTTTTGGCCTGTACTATATCCTAAATATAATACTTTGTTTATTTGACGACAAACACTTTACATTGCATCTTGCTGTTCTGCCATTTTCTGACCTCACAACCTTTTCTCACCCCAAGCACAGCACATGACCAGAGCCCTCACCATGACCTCTCTCCCAAACAAACAGCCATCACAGCATACACCAGACATAACACCGCCCCCTCCCCTGTGGACTTCCTTAATATATGACCTAATTTAAAGCACTGAATTACAATTAACAATCAGTGTATTAGCAGTGTTTCTCCAGAGATTCATTAATTGCTTTGATTTCGATTGCGGGAAGAAGCTCAGAGTGGTGGTGATGATAGTCATTATCCCCACACACAGGATTTAGGAGTAATCTTCTGTGCTAGCATAATTGGGTTGGTAGCCTAATAAGAAAGGGTACTAAAACTTCAGGGCGAAAGCCTAGCCTCGTAAAATTAGAAAGTCACTCTGTTATAACATCAAAGTGAACATTTTTAAACACTAAACACTCTGAGGGAAGCTGTCCAGAGATTGGCATTGTGTAATGTATTTAGTTTGAACCCTGAAGTTAATCACAGTGTCACTAGTGTATGTATTCATTCACTTCTGAGGAAGTGGGAAGTGATGAGCAGCAGGCTATGTATGAAGGCCTTTTAAAATGTAGGTTAGATTAGATTATATTCCATATATTCCTCCATTGTAGTCCAAGCCGATTCTCTGATATTTTTTAAAGACATGGGAATGACCCTTTCACAGAGGGGATTGAACTCTGGGTTTTACAAAAGGAGGCTTCAATGTAGTCATTTCTAATTTTACTTCGGGGCATATAACACCAGTTTAGTAAAGTATTGTGTTTGGTGATAAAACGCATTAGGTTTTTTTTTTTTTTTTAGTTTATCTTAGGGTTTTTTTTTTAGTTTATCTTAGGCTTTTTTTTAGAACAGTGTTCAGTTTGTATTTTGAGTTGGATTAGTTATCTTAGTTTAACTAGTTCCCATTGCACTAATAATCCTGGACAAAAATATTACACACGAGGAGCAAGTTAACCTGGACACAGTTGTTGTTGCTGTGTTCCTACTTATTAATCAAGATTGATAATCTGCAGTGTTAGTCCTTCCTTTATGCGAAGCAGAAGTTCTCTAAAACACTACCTGACACCATACCTTACACAGCTGCGAAGTATTAAGGCCTCCACACACCGGTTTCGACAAAGTGCAGAGCACTGCTCTTCCAACATTCCATTCCAAAGTGCACCTCCATCTTACTAATCAGATTAGCGAGTGAAGCAGAAGCACTAGCCAACATGAGTAACAGCTGAGCAGTCCTACACTACTGCAGTGGGAAGAGATTAGATAGTGAAACAGGAGTTATCCAAAACACTACCCAACACCAGTACCAGCTAAGGGCTAGTACATTTCTCCAGTCAGAGCACCTCCATATTACTAATCAGATTAGACAGTGAAGCAGAAGTTATCCGAAACACCAGCCAACATCAGTAACAACTGACAAGTCCTACACTACTGCTGTGGGAAGAGGATCTGATTAGCGAGTGAAGCAAGAGTTATCTGCCATAACTGAACACCTCCATTTTACCTACACATTGCTAATCAGATCGTAGAGTACAGCAGGAGCACTGAAACACCAGTACCAGCTGAGGACTATTACACTACTGCCTATTACGTTGGCAAGACCACCTCCACACTGCTTATCAGATTAGAGAGTAAAGCAGAAGTTATCTAAAACATGAGTAACAGCTGAGTATTACACTGATGAACACCTCCATTTTACTTCCACATTGCTAATCAGATCAGAGAGTGAAGCAGAAGTTATCCAAAACACTACCCAACACAAGTAACAGCTGAGGAGTATTACCCTACTGCGTTAGCAAGAGATAAGAGGGTACAGCAGAAGTTATCCAAAACACTACCCAGAACCAGTAACAGGTGAGGACTATTACGCTACTGCCTACTGCGTTAGCAAGAGCACCTCCACACTGCTAATCAGATCAGAGAGTGAAGCAGAAGCACTAGCCAACATGAGTAACAGCTGAGCAGTCCTACACTACTGCAGTGGGAAGAGATTAGATAGTGAAACAGGAGTTATCCAAAACACTACCCAACACCAGTACCAGCTAAGGGCTAGTACATTTCTCCAGTCAGAGCACCTCCATATTACTAATCAGATTAGACAGTGAAGCAGAAGTTATCCGAAACACCAGCCAACATCAGTAACAACTGACACGTCCTACACTACTGCTGTGGGAAGAGGATCTCTACATTACTAATCAGATCAGAGAGTGAAGCAAGAGTTATCTGCCATAACTGAACACCTCCATTTTACCTACACATTGCTGATCAGATTAGAGAGTACAGCAGGAGTTATCTGAAACACCAGTAACAGCTGAGGACTATTACACTACTGCATTGGCAAGAACATCTCAACATCGCTAATCAGATTAGCGAGTGAAGCAGAAGTTACACAAGAGTAACAGCTGAGGAACATTACACTATTACGCTAATACACTACTGCCTACTGCGTTGGCAAGAGCACCTCAACATCGCTAATCAGATCAGAGAGTGAAGCAGAAGTTACACAGGAGTAACAGCTGAGGAACATTACGCTACTACACTACTGCGCTGGCAAGAGCACCTCCACACAGCTAATCAGATTAGCGAGTACAGCCGGTTATGAGGCTGATTAACTTGTTTACATCAGGGCCTCAATCATTAACGAGCGAGCGGCCTGGTTTGGGGGCGCACACGCTGGCTGGCTGGCCGGGCCCAGCGCCCCGACTCGACTGCTCGGTGTGTGTGTGTGTGTGTGTGTGTGTGTGTGTGTGTGTGTGTGTGTGTGTGTGCGATAATGACAACATCAACATCGGCGGGTCAATGGGATGTGTCGGCATAAGAGGACGGCAACATCTGTTGCGATGATGCGAGAGCGATCTCCGAAGTGCCCTAACCTGGGCCATCCGTCAGGCGAATTGGACTGTTTTATAGTTGCTAATGACCCGACTCCGGTTGCCGTAGCGCTGCCGTAGCGCTGTATCGCCGTAGCGACCGTAGCCAAGCAGTGTGGGGTGGGTGTCACAGTGTGACATCTCAATTGGCTTTAATGGGTAAATAGAGCACTGAGAACAACAAATAATCTCCTTTAAATGGCCGCCTTAATGGCGCACCAGTGGGCATTTATCTATCTACCTCGGTCGGAGTTACTTTCCCTCTGCCCACACACACACACACACACACACACTCACACACACACACACACACGGAGACACACACACACACACACACAGCGCGCACACACACTCACACACACACATACACACACATACACAGAGCGCACACACACACACTCTATTTTTTAGCTCATTTGTTTAGAGGGATGCATTTCCAACACATTTTATATCCTTGTTGTCCTCATTGCTGTATCTGTCTGTATCTTTTACACACTTTCTCTTCTTTAGTGGACACAAGGTCTGTTTTCACAAACAACCTCAACTCTTTTAGAGTTTCAGACTGGCTCTGAAAACTATACAGTATTTGAAGAAGGTTTGTGACCAAAACAACTAAAACTACTACCGTCTAAACTAGTAGTTCAGTCTCGACCAAAATCACTAACTCATTAACGCTAGTGTATCACTCACACAATAGACTAGACTACGTGATTAGGAAGCATCCTATCTCTTGGTTGTTTACCATCACCTTCCATCAGTTCTGCCTTCCTCATAAATGTCAGTGGGTGTGAACAGTCCATAAACAATGCTGAGGGTTTGGCCTCAGGAGCCTCTCAGACTGTAGGGGTTTGGCATCCGTTAGTGCTGTCCATAGAGTGGGATCTGTGAGGCCTGGAGGGGGTGGGGGGTTGGCCTGTTATAGTGCCACACATATCAGGACTGGGGGGTTGTGAGGCCATAGTGCTGTCCATAGACTGGGGTCTGTCAGGCTGTAGGGGTTGGGCATCCTTTAGTGCCGTCCATAGACTGAGACCTGTGAGGCCTGCGGGGGTGGGAATTGGCATGTTATAGTACTGTCCATCCATAGACTGGGCTCGGTGGGATTGATCAGGCTGGGGGGGTTGGCATCCTTTGGGGGGGGGGGGGTATAGTGCCATCCAAAGACTAGTGTCTGTCAGGCCTGGGGAGCTTTGGCATGTTATTGTGCCGTCCATCCATAGACTGGGGATCTATCAGTCCTGAGGGTGTTGTGAGGCCATAGTGAGTTCCATCTGATTGAGGTGCTGCTGTGTTGTGTTGTGAGGGTTTGGCATCCTTTAGTGCCATCCGTAGAGTAGGATCTATCAGGCCGGGGGGGTTGGCATCCTTTGGGGGAGGGGGGTGGTTATAGTGCCATCCATAGAGTGGGATATGTCAGGCCTGGGGGAGGGAGTTGGCATGGTATAGTGCCGTCCGTAGAGTGGGACCTCTCAGGCTGTAGGGGTTTAGCATCCATAGACTAAGATCTTTCAGGACCGGGGGTGGGGGTTGTTTGGGATGTTATAGTGCTGTTCATCCATAGACCATAGAGATCTATCAGTCCTAGGGGGTTTGTGAGACCATTGAGTTCCATCTGATTGAGGTGCTGCTGTTGTGTTGTCAGGGTTTGGCATCCTTTAGTGCCATCCGTAGAGTGGGATCTGTCAGGCCTGGGGGGGGTTAGCATGTTATAGTGCCGTCCGTAGAGTGGGATTGATCAGACTGGGGGGGTCGGCATCCTTTAGTGCCATCCGTAGAGTGGGATATGTCAGGCCTGGGGGGGGGGTGGGGGGGGGGGGGGTTAGCATGTTATAGTGCCGTCCGTAGAGTGGGATATGTCAGGCCTGGGGGGTGGGGGGGGGGGGGGGTGTTATAGTGCCCCATCAGTCCTGGGGGTGTCATGAGGTCATTGAGTTCCATCTGATTAAGATGCTATTCTGTTGTGTTGTGCCGTTGTGCCATCCACAGGTCCCGGAGCAGTGCAGGATGGGAACAGCGGCTCGAGAGTGTCGGCGGGCCACACATCAGCCCTCCTACTGCTGCTGCTGCTGCCGCTCCAGCTCCTCCTCCTCCCGCTCCAGTTTTGATGACGCTAAACACACCTGACGGAGCTCATCTCCCATCCCCCGGGGGCCGGCCAGTAATCATAATGTTATTGCGTGTTTTTCCTCTAACCCACCCTGATACTGCACCAGTCGCAGCGGTTGTGTAGAGAGAGAGAGAGAGTGATAGAGTGATAGAGAGAGTGATAAAGAGAGAGAGAGAGAGAGAGAGAGAGTGATAGAGAGAAGGAGATGGAGGGGGAGACATCGAGAGAGAGAGAGTAAAAGAGAGAGAGAGAGATGAAATAGCTATTTGGCCACCTGATTTGAAACCGAATTGAAAAATGTTATGCAGTAAAGTTGTTAGTGTTCAGTTTGATTGATAATTTCCATGTTGTTATGTTATGTTTGTTTTGCCCCCCTTTTGAACTCTGTACTCTTCTCTTCTGTAAGTATTTGTTTGCTCTGTAACTAAGATTTTAAAAACAAAGGGTTTTACTTTTTCGTGTCATCTCATGTACAAAAATGACCAAGAAAGATTTGGTCAAGTGTGCAATGGAAAGAAAATGATTTAATCCGGAAAGTGAAGTGTAATCTGTCATTGCACCAAACAGTGTACTTTACCTGTACTGTACGTTTTAACAATCATTCTAAAGATATTTAGAATGTAGAGTGGAGTTTGATTGATTGAGTTTTACCAATAGGGTTTGTAAATTATTATCATTATTATTATCAGTATTACCCATTAATTAATTTTAATTGATTGTGCTATATATTTAGCATTGGTTTGGTTATCATGCAGTTTTTGTTTTGTTTTGTTTTGTTTTGTAACTCTCCTAATAACTGGTTCCAGTTTGGTCAGTTTGACCCTCTTGGCGACTAAAACGACCTTGAATGACCTAAAGGTTAAAGTTGACCCTCCGGAAAGGTCAAAGGTCAGTGATAACATATCATGCATGGGAGGATACTGAGAATAATAATTTGTTGACAGTACATTTAACAGTGTGGTTTTCTTTTCTTTCTTCTTGTAAGCTACTGCAAGAGTATTCTTGTGTTTGATTTTGTTTTTGTTTGTTTTTTTTGTCTGTTATCATGGTGGACCATTATCACCCCTTCTCCACACACAGACGTCTTGTTTTTTTTTTAACAGTGTCTGTTTGTTCGTTTGAGAACAGTTTCCTTTGTGGTTGGGTTGGTTGGTTTGTTGGTTTGTTTGTTTGCTAGCAGGATCACACACACACACAAACACACACACAAAAACACACACACACACAAAACACACAACTGGCCCAGTTTTCATGAAGCTAGGAGGAACCCATTATATTTTTGGACCTAGTCTGACTCATGTAGTGCCAGCAGAAGCCTGCTGGTTCCTCTCGTCTTGCCAGAGTTATAAGATACGGCAATCACAGTCAGCGGACACCTGTGTATTCACATTTCATGAAATAAACAAATCAAAACATTAGGGCTCTGGGGAAAATCCTACTTACCAATCAACCAATCAACCGACCAACCAGCCGACCAATCATCAACAGACGAACAGACAGACGCTGGGATAAAACATGGCGTCCATAGTGTAGTGGAGGACCCGATACTGATCTGACGAGAGTGTGGTAGAGGTGTGTACTCAACTCAACCGAGTGCCATTTTAGTTTACTGGTTCATTAAGGTGTGCACAGAACAGACCCACAGTCGACAGAAAAATAAAAAATAAATAAACTAACTTTTATTATTATTTTCACCTCAGGGCTTTGGGATCAGGTCCATTCCAAGAGTAACATAATGTTTCTTTTTTTCTTTCTTTCTTTCTTTCTTTCTTTCTTTCATAATGTGGATCCCTCAAGCCTATCCCAAAGAATTAGCAGTGAATAGGTATCTTAATACTGTATATTACCACTCAGTATTTCACATGGATGATGCACACTGTAACATAAAAGATTAAATGTGTATTTCAGTTTGACCATATTTATATGACTTTATTGTTTTCCTGATATAAAATAAAAAGAAAATCAAAATAATAAAACAAAACAGTGCAGCAAGTCAGCAAAATGTCATCTTATGCCCAAATAAAAACTGCAGAAATATGCAAAGGAAATTTCTGGGCAGACTTTAAAGATGCATCTTTGTACCATTGTGATGATGGATGCAGAACAGAACATTTTTAGGTCTAGGTCTTGTTCCTCTGTTTAAAGTTAAGAAATGCATTTTTTATATATATATGTTCAGTTTCATCTGGTAAAAAAAAAGTGGATACACCTTATGTCCCCTCACCCTCACTCTCACCATGCAGTTTTTGTAAGGGTATTTCCTACACCACAAGAGTAATAGAGTTCTTACAGTTCACAAGTTGTTCACAAATGCTACTGACTGTAAAGACTACTGGTTTACTGAGCTGATTTAGCTTTCTAAGAGGTGTGTCTTTTACAATATGTAGAAAGCCAGCCAGCAGTCCATTCTTTTGTCACAAGTTACTTAATCTACATACCATTATAGTTCATCACCACATCTCCTTAAGTCCATGTATTAGCGGAAGGTCTCAAAACAGTCACCGATCACTACTGGCATCAGAAGTAAGGGGCACTGTGTTGTAGGTTGATTCAGCAACATTCACATCATCACTGAAGGTTAATTGATCGAAGTTTAGTTTTGTTTTTAAAACTGCTCGTTTAGTAGAACTTCCCAGCATTCCATAGCACAGACGCATTTAGGCAGTGGCACTCGCTGTGATGACGCCCGTCGATTCGACTCCTTTAAGGGGACACTGTAGACAGCAGAGGCTACTGAGATTAGCACACCAACATGCTAGCTAGCTAGTGCTGCTAAAACACTGATCAGACATTCATTAGCATTCACAGCAGAGGCTAGTCAGATTAGCACACCAACTTGCTAGCTAGCTAACACTCCTGAAACACTGAACAGATATGCATTAGCATTCACAGCAAAGGCTACTGAGATTAGCACACCAACTTGCCACTAACTTGCTAGCTAGTGCTCCTGAAACAGTGATCAGACATATATTAGCATTCACAGCTAAGGCTACGGAGATTAGCACACCAACTCACTAGCTAGCTAGCTAGCGCTAAAACATTGATCAGACATGCATTAGCATTTACAGCTGAGGCTACTGAGATTAGCACACCAACCTGCTAGCTAGCGCTCCTGAAACAGTGATCAGACATGCATTAGCATTCCCAGCAGAGGCTAGTGAGATTAGCACACCAACTCGCTAGCTAGCTAGCGCTCCTTAAACACTGATAAAAAATCCATTACCATTCACGTCTCCATCCATCTCACCCATGGGAATGTTTGCGGTACACATATATCCAATGTGGAATGCGGAGAATCAAAACAAACACATCCGAGACATGTTGACTGTGCTGACAGTAAAGACTGTCTCCCCTAGGCTTTGTACTGTGGGGGGAAAATTAGTTTGATTGACAGAGTCCCCTGTCCCTGAGTATTGTGAAGAGAGGGGGGTTGGTGGCGTTGGTGGGGGTGCAGCATTCTGTCGGAGGAGCTGACAGACACAATGGGGCCCCTAGACGCATTCACGAAAGGTGAATTTGATTTGGTGGTTACGTGCGGGAAAAAAAAAAAACAACTCTGCCAAAAGCCAGGTTGAGGTGTGCGAGTAATTAATCCCTTTTGGTGTTTGCCAACAATGTCAGAGACTGGATTAGTGTGCAGACAGGGACAGGGACGCAATGTGCGCGGCACACAACAGGCTGTTCCTGTCTGCCCTTGGGACTCTGTCACTTTCTCTGTTTGTTTATGTTCAGGTTATTGTGAATAGCAATGTTTTTGTGAAAGGGAAAGATATGTAAAGTAATATATAAATATATATATAATGTCAGGAGAGGTGTCTAACTCGGCTTAAGAGAACAAAAGTCCAAGTCCGGTAACTCTTTCTATGAAGCTTGTATTCATAAGACTTTATAAACACATTCTCAAAGGCTTATATGTCTGTGAAGGTTCTCATTCATCTAGGTCATGTTAGTCAAATGAGCTAAGTTGTAAGCAACTGGCTTATATGCATGTAAGCTACTAAAAGGCTTATATGCATACAT
>CM059272.1:3220692-3228192 GCA_030347295.1 Setipinna tenuifilis
GCAGATCAGACGTGTTTCCACACACACACACAAACACACACACACACACCCTCCCACACACAAACACACAGGTAACTGTTTGACCACAGCTATACACACAGCAGATCAGACACGTGTTATCAGGCTTTGTTGTGGTGAATTAAACATGCATTGCTCCTCTAAAAAAGGAAGAAAAACAAACGCCCAACCCTCTTGTCTATAGCAGGAAGACACAGTACTGTCTGAGCTATGGGTTAGTGGTTTAATATTGCATTGACCCTAGAGTCATCAGGCCAAATGTAGGTCGAGTTAACATTTCAAGAGCTGCTTCTCCCAAACACGTTTGTGTTGGATTTATCTGACATAGAAAGAGAGAAAAAAGAAAGAGAAGAGAGGACAAAAGAAGAGAAGATAGGAGAAGAGAGAAGAGACACAGGGAGGGAGGGAGGGAAGAAAGAAAGAGAGAAAAAAGAAAGAAAGAAAGAAGAAAGAGAAGATAGGAGAAGAGAGAAGAGAAGACAAGCAAAGAAAAGAGAAGAGACGACTTCAGGATGCACAAGTCCAAAGCCGGAGTTGTGAGGCTAGTTGTAGGTTTGGCGCTAAGGGGTAGCGTGCAGCGTATAACCACGGCAACCATGCGCACCATGAGCCCTGGATGGAATTCCTGATCCTGAGATCCAATGACTGCTGGGGTAGGTTATACAATACATTACATTACATTTTTTATCCAAAGCGACTTACAAAAAGGAAAACATAAGCTGACAGAGGTTTAGGGGAAGACACAGTAAGCAGGCAACCTTTATACATGCAGGGAGGTGCATGTGTCTGAATAAGTTTCCCGGAGCAGTGACACTACACACATACATACTCCCCACATGGGGACAGAGAAAGAGAGAGTTGGTTTAGTGATTGGTGGTTTTGTTAGTTTTGTTAGTAAGGGACGCAGTCTTGGAAGAGAAGGGTTTTTACAAGCTACAAGCTGCTCCAAATAACTACGCAAAGGAATTTTGCAAACTTCTAAATGTGATTGAGGTTTCAGCAAACATATAAAGTGCCAACAGCAAATGTGCAAAAAATGTAAATGTAAATGAAACAAAATAACCGATGAAATTGTCAGTCAATTTTGGTCAAATAATTAAATAAAAATAGATCTGTATATCTGAGACATTATTGTACAGACTTATAGGACTGTTCAAGTTCAAGTTTAAGTTTAGTTTATAAAGCACATTTTATGCAAGAGAAGCTGACCAAAGTGCATAAATAAAATAAAATAACAGGAAATTAAAACCTAAGTAAATACAAATAATAGTGGTAAAAATAAAAGATGAAGAAAACAAACAAACAAAAAAATATATAGAAATAAATAAGGGTATGTCAAACAAATTGCATTCTTAATAAAAAGAATAATAATACAATGTATACAATATACAGTCAATATAGGATCAGATCACTGTGTGTGTGATACAGTAAAGAGGATAGCTTCGACAGACAGTTGTTGTTGTAGACAAAAATGGCCATGCGTTCCATGAGCACTGGATACACTTCCTCATCCTGAGAAGGGGTTTGTTTTATTATGTTTTTTTTTTATATTTAGTGCAAGAGGTATAGCATTAGCCTGGTAAGGCAGTCCCTCGTACTAGACTTCATTTTGTATAGGGGGTCTGGCTGGCTGGCTGTGTTGTTTTTATGTTTTATTTTTAATATTTACTGCAAGAGGCATAGCATATAACATGCAGCAAGATGCTTTCTGCTAGTGATTGACCTTTAATTCATTTATTATTTTACTTATTTTATCTTTTATGCTTATACAAGTAAACATGAATTGACTTGACTTGACAAGAAAGAACATTTTGATATTTTATTTCAGACTTAAGATCTATAAAACACCGATGTGCTGTAAGAGCTGCTGTTTGCTTCGGGGTACTTACGAAAATACAGATATCATCAGACATTGACAGGACCTTACATGTAGGTCAGGGTTGTTTTGATCCAAATCCATACACACTCGCTCACGTGGTTTATGAGGTCGCTGACGAAGAACATTTATTCATTTGTAATGTGTAATGCATATGTGGATGGTCCCAGTGTCCATGTTGTAGGTGTGTGTGTGTGTGTGTGTGTGAGTGTGGTAGGTGGGGCTAGAGAGAGAGAGAGAGGCTAGAGGGAGAAAGTGTGCATATGTGTGTGTGTTTGTGGATGGTCCCAGTGTCCATTTTGTAGGTGGAGTGTGTGTGTGTTTGGGGGGTGGGGGGGGGTAGAGAGAGAGAGAGCTAGATAGATGTATGTGTGTGGGGGGGGAATAGACAGAAAGAGCTAGAGAGAGAGTGAAGGTAGAATGTGTGTGTGTGTGTGTGTGAGAATTCTTGGAAGCAGGAATCCTGCTCTGCTCTGAACAGTAAGTTCAGTAATGTTGCTGCAGCTTACAGCATACAGCATTAGCCCTCTGGGGAGCAGATCCATTTTGCAGCCTCTTATCGTCAACCGGTTGGGTTAGCTTGCATCAACCCCACCATCACCACCACCCTCACCCGTGGTCTAAAGGGCCATATTACTCATATGTGTAAGCAGCACAGGTTACTCCAACAGAAGTACATTGATTGCAATCATGAGATCTGGAGGGCAGGGAGAAGAGAAACCTTTGCCCCTGTCTCTCTAAATACCTGAGCAGAGCAGAGCACAGCAGAGCAGAGGAGAGCAGAGCGGTGATATGATGATACAACTCCCGTGGAGTGAGGGAGCTTCTCAAAATTCAAACAGATTCTCCCCACTCTTCTCTTTTCTTCTCTTCTCTTCTCTTCTCTCCGACAGTGTAGCGGTGCAGTAGTCTTGGTAGACTTGAACTGATGGGTTAGGGTTTGATTCGATAGTGGGTGTATCGTTCTGTGAAAAAGAGCTACACACTCGTTTTTTTTTATTTATCTTTTTTTTATTTTTATTTATTTATTTATTTTTTAAAAGAACATATATTGCCTCAGAAACTCCATGGAGACCCTGAGAGCAGGAGAGAGGCTGATAAAGCCTATTGGCAGGAGTGTGTGCTTTAAATCAACACTCACACACACACACACACACACACACATACACACACACACACACACACACACACACACACACACACTCATACACACACACACACATACACACACACACACTCATACACACACACACACACACACACATACACACACACATACACACACACACACACACACACACACTCAAAGGGATGGGAGCTGCTCCTTTTAACATGTGATTGTTGTTCAGAGCAGCCATCTCAACTGCACTTTATGCACTTTACACCCCAACCCCCCTTTCACACACACACCACCACCCCCCGCACACACCACCCATTCTACCTTGCTTTATCAGGTAGCCATCATCAAACTACATTCTATGCACTTTACTCCCCCCCCCCATGCATTTCACTGCATGTCCTACTCTACCTACTATGACTATGCATGTGACAATAAAACATCCTTGTATCCTTGTATCCTTGTGTCTTCAGTGGTCCCAGCCCACATGCTGTAAGGGTGCTTTCAGACCTATAGTTTGATTGCTTTGGTCCGCACTAGTCAGAAAAATGTTCCAGTGTAGCAAACAGACGTGGGTACGGTGTGCTTTCACATATGCATAGTTGTAAACAAACCAAAATAGACCGCAAAGACCTTTGTTGTGTCCTTGTACCCTTGTGTCCTTGTGTCCTTGTAACCTACCTACTGTAGAGGTTACACTGACACACTTTATAACCACCCACTGTAGGTCACACTGACCCACAATACAAGGATACAAGGACCAAGGATACAAGAAGACAAGGATGTTTTATTCACTTGCATAGACATACTGGGTAGAGTAGGACATGCAGTGAAATTGGTGATTGTTAGTATAAAGCTGTGCATGAGGAGGGGGGAGTAAAGTTTGTAGAATGCAGTTTGAAGATGGCTACCTGATGAAGGGCAGAGGTGGAATGGGTGATGGGGGGGGGGGGGGGGGGGTGTCATGAAGTGCCTGAAGTGCAGTTGGGGTTGGGAGGGAGGATTGGCTTTGGTTGCTGGTGATGGGCTGTGTGTGTGGGAGAGGAGTGTTACTCACTGGAGATGTCACACTCACACACACCCCCACTGGCATAGAGTTGTCTTGTCACCTGGCATCTGTCAGGAGGAATAACACTCTCGTATCTGTGTGTGTGTGTTTTTTATTTATTAGCTGTATTATGTACAGGACAGGCCAAAAGTTTGGACACACCTTGTCATTCAATGCGTTATCTTTACTTTCATGACTATTTACATTGTAGATTGTAGATATAAATGAACACATGGAATTATGTACTTAACTAAAAAGTGAAGACACCACTTTTTGTTAAATACATATTTTTGTATGTGTTGATTCAGACTTTTGATGGCTTCAGTCAGAATCTACAATGTGAATAGTAATGAAAATAAAGGAAACACATTGAATGAGAAGGTGTGTCCCAACTTTTGGCCTGTACTGTATTCTTTAGCTTTTGTCATCTGACTGGTGCAGTCATTCCTCTTATGGGCCTGTATGGCCATATGATTGTGCAGGGGAGATTTAGGTAAAGGCTATAGTAGACTGCTTTAAGAAGTTGCAAACAAAAAGTCCAGTAGTAGCAGTTTTTATAAGTGCTAACTTTCAACTGCAGTTGCATTTTTTTAGCAGCTTCAGAAAATGTTAAGTTAGGATTGCAAATTCCAAAAATCTTAAAAGCAGTCCCCCTCATCTTAAAACTCTATACACTACATTGCTGTGACCATGGTTACAAAAGCTCTATACACCTCACTGCTGTTACCGTGGTTTCCAGGTCAGAGTGATTGATGTGCGGACACAAAACTCTTCTGTGGCACTGTCGTGTTCTTGTCCTCTTTGAACAGCTCTGACACATGTAAATGCAATAAAAGATCAAAGCGAGGGGGGGGGGGGGGCTGACGTGGGGGAGGTGGGATTGAATGGCTGCCTGAAATCGGGGGGCTGAAGTGGGAGAGGTGGGATTGAATGGGTGACGTGGGAGAGGTGGGATTGAATGGCTGCCTGAAATCGGTGACAAGAATCTCCAACTCTATTTATCATTTCTTCATTCCCTGATGGAGTAATACAAATGATATTGCCAAAAAAAACCCAATGAAAGCTGTGTGTGTGTGTATGCATGTGTATGTGTGTGTGTGTGTGTGGGGGGGGGGGGGTGCTACCCCACTAGAGAGGTCACACTGACACACACACACACACACACACACACTCCAACACACACATCCTGGTGGTAGCAGTCAAACCGTAGAGAGTGCCGAGTGCCATTTATACAAGATGGCCGCTGATGGCCTCCACTCGCTTTAACATGCAGTGTGGCAGAGGGGATAATAGGTCACCGACCGAGTTACTGTAGCTGTGAGTGTGGTGTGTGTGAGTGTGTGTGTGTGTGTGTGTGTGTGTGTGTGTGTGTGTGTGTGAGTGAGTTACTATAGCTGTGTGTGTGTGTGTGTGTGTGTGTGTGAGTGTGAGTGTGAGTGTGTGTGTGTGTGTGTGTGTGTGTGTGTGTGTGTGTGTGTGAGTGAGTGTGTGTGTGTGTGTCCGTGTCTCTGTGTGTGTGTGTATTTGTGTGTGTGGGGGTGAGGAGAATCTGAAAGCTGAGAGGAAAATTGGCCACAGCGTCCCCCTGGGCAAGAGAGGGGGAAGGCAGAATGGTGTCCGCTGGTCAGCTAGCAGAAAGGTTGGCATGGCATGGGGCAGTTCACCTGCCATTACCTCAGTGGCAGAAAAGGTTGGCATAGCATGGCATGGGGTGCCTTTGCCATTTTGCTATTACTTCAGCGCCCAGAGGAAGTGGAAGTGCCCGGTGTTAGTGCCCAGTGCTCGCATTTGCTCACTCAGCATGGCCATCGAGTGATCTTTGAGCAGAGTGGGCATCAGAGTGATCTTTGCCAGTTAGTGCCCACTGCAGAGTGATCTTTGCCGGTTGTTGAGCAGTAACACAAACTTGTTTGATGTGCTTTGCCATTTTGCTATTACTTTAGTGACCAGAGGAAGTGCCCGGTGTGAGTGCCCGCTGCCCACTGCTCACGTTTGCTCGCTCAGCGTGGCCATCGAGTGATCTCTGCTGGTTAATGCCCACTGCAGAGTGATCTTTGCGGGTTGTTCAGCAGGAACACAAACTCGTTTGAAGTGCTCCGTGTGCTGCTCAGTATTCTGGAGGTGTACCGTGGTTAGTGAGCAAGCGAGAGCTGCGCTGTGCTGTGTTACGCTTTAGGCTTTCGATGTCAGCAGATACACACTGCATCTCCACAGCTCTCACCTGAGTTTAAGTACTGGGTTAGTCGTGCATGCTTTGCAACATCACACATACAGTGCAGGCAACACTGAGTTGAGTGGTGGAAAGTTAAAAACCTTAAGAGCGTATCTGCAAAAACCTTAAGAGTGTATTTGCTACATGCTTTCGATGCCAGCATCTCTACAGCCCTCGCCTGAGCTTAAGTACTGGGTTAGGTGTGCAACACCACACGTACAGTAAAGTACAGAGTGGTGGAAAAGTAAAAAAAAAAGCAAAAAACCTTGAGTGTGTGTGCTACAGGCTTTCGATGTCAGCAGATACAGCATCTCTACAGCTCTCACCTGAGTTTAGGTAGTGGACTGGTTGCGTGTGTCCTCTGCAACATCACACGTACAGTACAGGCAACACTGAGTGGAGGAAAAGTTTAAAAAAGAATGTCAAAACCTTGAGAGTGTATGTGCTTCAGGCTTTCGATGTGGGCAGTTACAGCATCTCTACAGCCCTCGCCTGAGCTTAAGTACTGGATTAGTTTTGTGCATGCTCTTGAACACCACACCACACACGTACAGTACAGACCACACCAAGTGGTGGAAAAGTTGAAAATGCGAAAACCTTAAGAGTGTATCTCCTACAGGCTTTGGATGTGGGCAGATACAGCACTGCATCTCTACACCCCTCACCTGAGTTTAAGTACTGGATTAGTTGTGCAACAGCCACATGTACAGTACAGACAACACAGAGTGGTGGAAAAGTTTTAAAAAAAATGCCAAAACCATAAGAGTGTGTGTCAAAGAGCCACACACATGCTCGATGAGGGATCCCGAAAGGCGGCAGACAGACGAAGATCACAGGAGCAATTACTCAAGATCAGGTAGACTGAGGCACCGAGGCAGCGAGAGTCAAACTCTTGACTAACAGGTAGAGTGTGTGCTACAGGCTTTTGATGTCAGTAGATACAGCATCTTCACAGCCCTCACCTGAGTTTAAGCTACTGGGTTAGTTGTGTATCCTCTGCAACAGCACATGTACAGTATGAGTGTTTGAAAATGCGAAAACCTTAAGAGTGTATGTGCTACAGGCTTTTGATGCCAGCAGGTACACACTGCATCTCTACAACCCTCACCTGAGTTTAAGCACTGGATTAGTTGTGCAACACCACATGTACAGTACAGTACAGATAACACAGAGTGGTGGAAAAGTAGAAAAAAATGTGAAAACCTTAAGAGTGTGTGTTAAAGAGCCAC
>CM059272.1:3233192-3260692 GCA_030347295.1 Setipinna tenuifilis
TTCACATGCCTTGAGTGAGAATCTACAAGGTAAACAGTCATGAAAGTAAAGAAAACGCATTAAATGAGAAGGTGTGTCCAAACCTGTGGCCTGTGCTGTATTAGATAGAATAGATTTGAAGTGGCCTTCAGTGTGCTGGGATCTGGCAGTTACTGAGCCTCCTTAGTCCAGGGGATTTATTTTCTTTACTAATTGCCTTCAATTTTATGCAGGGGTTTAACTTTTTTCTTTTTCTTTTCTTTCACCTTTGACCTTTTAGTGCCTATCCAGGACTCTTCTGTACCATGCTTGGCCTACAGGTTGGAAGTGGAGTTGTTTCTCATAGAGAACTACAGAGAGACGGTCCTCTCCTCTACACTTACTTAGTGTGGTTATAGCCCATGGAGGGCAGCAAAGAGAATTCAGATCAAGTACCTTTCTATCACCCTGCAAGCTAAT
The DNA here is from genome assembly GCA_030347295.1 of Setipinna tenuifilis. NCBI lineage: Eukaryota > Metazoa > Chordata > Actinopteri > Clupeiformes > Engraulidae > Setipinna > Setipinna tenuifilis. Next base: position 3,233,631 of record CM059272.1, read on the forward strand.
AAACCACTGAAAGGATTGTGAAAACATTATTTAAGGTTTATTTAAGGTTTAAAAAACTACTTAGTGTTGCTTTACAACAGCACTGATTAATCATGTATCAGTCATTAGTATTATAAACATGGGCCTGAGAGGATTGTGAAAACATTATTTTATGGTTTAAAAAAACTACTAAGAGTTGCTCTAAAAGCACTGGTTGTTCATTAATCAGACATTAGTTTTATAAACATAGGCCTGTAAGAATTGTGAAGACAGTATTTTAAGGTTTAAACAACTACTTAGTGTTGCTTTACAAAAGCACTAATTAATTCAGAATCAGTCGTTAGTTTTATAAACATGGGCCTGAGAAGATTCTGAAAACATTATTTTAAGGCTTAAATAACTACTTAGTGTAATGTTGCTTTACAAAAGCACTGATCATTCCTAAATCAGTCATTAGTATTACAAACATGCCCCTGAGAGGATTGTGAAAACATTATTTTAAGGCTTAAATAACTACTTAGTTTGGTGTTACTTTACAAAAGCACGGATTAAACCTGAATCAGTCATTAGTTTTGTAAACATGCTGCAGGCAAAATGAAATAAAGATGGTGGGAATACAGGTTGGTTGCTGCATTACTCCTGGGCAAACTCAGGGGCTTGCCAAAGTTGACACAGGCAGAGGTGTAATATCCTGGGTTCAGAAAGTCTTCATTATTATCGAAGACCCATTGCATGGACTCCTGCTACAGGTTGAACCATGTTAACAGCAGAGGTGTGAAATCCCGGGTTCAGAAAGTAAAAACCCTGCCACATGTTCCTTCTAACACAGATGACTTCACTGAGTAGCTAGTCTACCTGTCCTGAGTGTTCATTATGATCAACTGATTCAGCTGACATGTTTTCCTTCTAACACAGGTGACTTCACTGAGTAGCTGATGTACCTGTCTCGAGTGCTCATTATGATTAGCTGATTCAGAGCTAATCCCCACCGCCCCCCCCCTACACACACAACAGTACTGTATATCTGTACAGACTGCATTTCACTACATACAGTTGTGCTCATAAGTTTACATACCCTGTCACAATTGATGAGTTTTTAACCATTTTTCAGAGAATATGAATGATAACACAAAAAAACTTCTCTCACTCATGGTTAGTGTTGGCTGAAGCCGTTTATTGTGAAACACCTGGTTTACTTCAATCATATTGACAACATGAACTACCCAAATGACCCTCTGAAAAATGGTTAAGAAATCATCAATTCTGCCAGGGTATTTAAACTTTTCAGCACAACTGTATACTACACATGAAATCAAGGGGCTTTGTATTTGGTTAGACAGCGTATACCTGCATGTCACATAGACTACAGCCCTGATCTTAGGTGATATTGGTAACACTTTCTATGAAGCGTGTGTTTACAAGACTCTATAAACACATTCATAAAGGCTTATAATGCATTCATAAAGTATGCTAAGTACTCATAACTATTTATACATACCCCTGACTGCACTCCTTAGGCATTATAATGCTATGCTATTAGCCCTATTCCTACTTCAAGTGACACATTTGCATTCTTGTTTATAAAGCTTTACCTGTCTTGCAGGTGCAGTCATAAATATGTACCGGTATATTAATTATGAATACTAATTCCAACCATCATTAAGCTTTATGAACACATTATTACCTTTTATGAATGTGTTTATAGACTCTTATGAATACAAGCTTCATAGAAAGTGTTACCGGGATATTTTAGGTTTCCAAAGCAGCATTCCTTGTGTGGTCCAATGGCATTGGCTGTGCTTTTAGCAAGAAGGCTTCCTCCTTCCTTCCAGGACAGTACAAATCAACACATCCACACTACCTGTTGCAATGCCTTTATTTCACAGCATGGACAGCTCTTGGACAATCCAGTGACATTTGGAGAAGAAATCGCTTCTTTTTTTTAACTCAACCTCAACATCCATTATGTTGCTGAATGTTTTTGTTCCTTAATTGTATTACTTCAGTTTTTTTGTAACTGAAAATTGGTTCTTCATTGGTGTTAATTTGCTGGAGTGATACTGTGTAGCTGAATTCAGCAAAGGACATCAAGTATTTAAGGTGAATTTGTAAAAGTTTACTTTGAGGAGAAAAAAGATTATAGAAAAAAAAGTCAAACCCAGAGTGACATCTATACATGTGCACTGCAAAACAATGACAAGGGAAAGTGTGTGTGTTTATCTCCTAAGGCATGTCATTCTGGAGTGTTTGTTTACACTATAATATATGCTGTATTACTCTAGAGACTAAACTGTAGGAAAGCACGCATTGTATTTATACCTGGGAATGAGTGAGTCACATGGTGAGAGCACAGCACACAGCAAATTCTATGGTGTCAATCTGAGAGGGTCAGTTTTATCTGCTAAGGTATGTCATTCTAGGGTGTTTGTTTAGACTATGATAATATAAACTATATTACTGTAGTGACTAAACTGTAGGAAAGCACATATTGTATTTATACCTGGAAATGAGTGTGGTAAAGCAAATTCTATAGTGTTAAATCAACTCTGAGAGTGTCAGTTTTAACACTATGCCAGTGTTTATTTTGTTCCAATCTTTGTAGTGTTCATTTAACACTCCTCCCTTACATGTTTGACTTCTTTTATGGTGATCAATTTTTTAGCAGTGTAATTTTAACTCTTACACTCTAATTTTACACTTACACTCTTAAATTGAACACTTTCACTGAACACTGGGAAATGAACTCTGAGAATTTTTCTGTGCAGGGGACATCAACTCTACTGTAAGTAAAACTGTTAAAAACAATACAAGCCAAAATGTTTCTCTTTATTCACTTGATCACATATACACTTTCAGAGCTTTTCTGTTTCTGAATTTGAGCTGAAAGTTTTTTTCTCTTTTCTTTTTTTTTACATTTGATTTGTGTTTAAGACAACAAAAAACTAATTACATTTAGTACAGGAAAATACTTAGTTACATACATACAATAGTTGTTTTGCATATTTGTATCTGTCAGTCATAGACATTCCATTCAAACCGTTGCCTTAACAAAGTGTGATAAAATTTGACATCATGTATACTTTTCAGCTGGGTAGTGCCAAGTTCCTTTTCAAACTACACAGTAATGATTTTTTCCTCGTTTTCGCTCATTTATATTACAAAGTATAATCTTATAGTCGATATTGTAGTGTAGTTCTCGGCCAGTGATTGTGTGGGATTGGAGATGTTGTTGTTGTTGTTATAGGCAATATGTCTGCGTTGTCTCACCTGTTTTAAATATGGACCCTTGCTTGCATGAGTTAGAGATTGATTCAACAACAAAAAAAAATGTCCACATACACATGGAATTGTTGTTGTTATGTCTTTGTGTCATACATTACAGGCCAAAAGTTTGGACACACCTTCTCATTCAATGCATTTTCATGACTATTGACATTGTAGATTCTCACTGAAGGCATCAACACTATAAGTGAACACGTGGAATTATGTACTTAACAAAAAAAAAGACTTAACACTTTTTTTGTTAAGTACATAGTTCCATGTGTTCATTCACAGTTTTGATGCCTTTAGTCAGAATCTACAACCTAAACAGTCATGAAAGTAAAGAAAACACATTGAATGAGAAGTTGTGTCCAAACTTTTGGCCTGTACTGTATTTCCAAGTCCTCTTTTATTTCCTGGGTATGGCTTGGACTCTGTAGTGCTGCATATTCTGCTCTGGAGAGACATTTCAATAAATCAATAATGATATTTACTTGCCGTCAAATGACATTTAGTAATTTCGCTCAATATGATTAATTCATGATTGAATTTCCTGTCATTTGTTTGGTAACACACTGCAGTCCAATATTCTGGGGTACAGTACAACATAGTAATATAATTTATAACACACTGATGTGTAAAACTATTCCGTATGCTAAACAGTAATAAGGGTTGACTGTGGCAAAGGAGACGCAATTTTGAGCAATAACCTACTTTACTTTTTGAAAATAAAAACATGGCTCCGATACTGAGACGGAGACTCAGTTTGAACAGATTGATTTCTTTTTTTTATTATTGTTTTGCTAACTGTAACTGATAAAAAAGCCTGCCTAAAAAAGACTGCATAGAAGCAAATGATGTTTATAATTCTGACTGACTTGTTTTCATCATGTGATGATTCAGTCATTTCCATACTATCCCAATTCAAAACAAATAAACAAGCAAACAAATAAACAAACAAAAAATATCAACAATTTCTTACAGCGGAAACTGTCTATCCTGTTTTTGTTTGGTTTGTTCTTATTTGGGTGTGTGTGAGAATCTGTGTTTGCGTGTGTGTGAGTGTGTGTATGTCTGTGTGTGAGCGTATGTTTGTGTATGTGTGTGTGTGCGTGTGTGTGTTTGTGGTTTATGCCATTTGTGAGCCATGGTGTTGAAATAAGGTCAAGTGTTGTTGTTTATTTAGTGCTCCATAAAATATTTACATAGAGATTGTGTGTGAGAGAGTGTGTGTGTGTGTGTGTGTGTGTGTGTGTGTGTGTGTGTGTGTGTGTGTGTGTTTACATAGAGAGGTTACACGCCTGCTGATTAAGTCTGTCTTCTTATCCTATTTGCTTCAGACGAGGGGGAAGATAGATATTGAGGAAATCCTTATTAAGAAATTGTCTTTTTTTATAACTGTTTATTTTCAAAGACACACAGTAAATTCCCTGTGGTGTTTTTTTTCGACATGAAAACTTTGAATTTGGAGCGCAGCTTTCATCGGCTGTCTTGCTAAAATGCTTGGGGCCCAGCCGTGTGTGTGTGTGTGTGTGTGTGTGTGTGTGTGTGTGTGTGTGTGTGTGTGTTTGTGTGTGTGTGTTTGCGTGCATATGCCAATGCTCAGGGCCTTGACTGACCCCAGTTATTGTCAGTGTTTACTGCAGGGAATATGGCTTTCATTTCTACTACTACACACTGAAATTACCCTTTATCTCGCAAGACTTTCTACTTGCTCTGTATGTCTGTCTATTTTGTGTGTGTGTGTGTGTGCGTCAGTCCGTGGGTGCATGCGTGCGTGGGTGCATTCGTGTGTGTGTGTGTATATGTGTGTGTGTGCATTTACATATGTATGTGTACTCCTTTGTGTGTGTGTATGTGTTTGTGTGTGTGACTCTTTCTTATGTGTGTAATTATCTGTGCAAGTCTGCATGCCTGTGTGTGTCTATGTGTGTGTGTTTGAAAGTGTTCTCTGTTCTGTGGCATGTGTGTGGCCGTCTGATTATGTGTTTGCATGTGCATGAAGGCGTGCCTGTGTCTGTATATGTGTGTGTGTACACACGTGTGTAAATGTGTGTTTATCTGTGTTTAGCGATATGTGTGTGTGTGTGTGTATGCGTGTGAATGGGTGTGTGTGTGTGTGTGTGTGTGTGTGTGTGTGTGAATGGGTGTGTACCTGTGTGTGTATGTGTGTGTGTGTACCTGTGTGTATGCGAGGTGGGGACGTTTAGAGGTTTAGAGGGACGGACAGTGTGTGTGTGTGTCCATGGCTCTCCTGGCCTGTGTCCTGCTGATAAGTGGCCGGTGTTGGGCTGAGCCCAGCTTTCTGCATGGAGGTGTGAGGTGTGCAGCTTTGATAAGCCTGGTCAGGTGAGGCCCACACACACCCATAGCGTCCAGCTTCCCTACTCCATGACGCCTGGAAAGCCATGATCACTTCTGGGGCCAAAAAAGGACTTGATTGACACATGGTGGACAATTCCTGTTTTGAAAATCAGCTCTTGGAAATGATTTTTTTTTTTGGACCACAGACCTTAGCTTGGGCATACAAAAAAAAGAGATATTTTTTGACATTTCGTTAGCCCCTCATAGCATAATTGCCCATTAAAGTCATATTTCAATGTTATATAGGCGGTTATATATGCAGGATGATGCAGCAGTGGTAGGAGAGTACAGTTGGGTAGATATGTCAATTTGGCCAATAAATCACTTGGGCAATTATGCTATGAGGCTAACGATTTATAAGTTAGCTGTTGTGGACTTTTGATAATACACCTCCATTTTGTCCTCAGTCTCATTAGGTGTAACGTGACACCCCACTGCTGTGTGGTTCGACACGGCCCTACAGCTGCAGACATATTGGCAATGTTGTGCTGCTGAAAAAGCTTTATTTCCTTCTCTTGTCTTGTCTTGTTTTACCGCTCTCACATGCTTTGATGGTTTCTTTTAATCTTAGCAAAAATATTGGTTTTTAAGTGAGGTGTGACTCTCAGGCTCTCAGGCTTCAGTCAATAACACTAGGGCAAGCAATCTTTGGGATGACATTTGTTTATTTTTAGTGGACCACAAGTTTCCTCTTTTTTCTTTTTTCCTTTTTTCCTTTCGCCCCCATTGAAGCCAAACATTTGTGTTGTTGTTGTTGTTGTTGTTGTAATTGTGGTTGTTGTGCCATATAACCATGTCTGGGAAAAGAGACAGCTCAGGGAGAAAATTAAAATAAAAGCCTTACTCACTCACCTACAGTACCGGAGAAGCCTAAAGTGGAGGCTTGAGAAATAAGAAATGATTTCCATGTTTTGTCCTCACAATGTCTCTAAACATCAGAATACACACATACAGGTCCACGAAGCCAAGTGAGGACATTTTAACCTTGGCATATTAAATTGAGTGGCTTACAAAACAGCCATCATTCATACAATGTCACTGTCACATTTCAGATTGGAGTGTCGGCACACTGAGTACTGCCCTTGGTCTTTTGCCGAGGTGTCAATCCCGGGTTCAGAAAGTAAAAACCCTGCCACGTTTTCCTTCTAACACAGGTGACTTCACTGAGTAGCTGATGTACCTGTCTTGAGTGCTCATTATGATTAGCTGATTCAGAGCTGGTTGGATCGAATTTGTGGCAGGGTTTTTTTTTTTACTTTCTCAACCCGAGATTGACACCTCTGGTCTTTTGGACTGAGATAAAGATATTGTAAGAGTAGATGTTGTTGTTGTAGTACTTGAATGCAGTGATATAATCTTGTTGCATACGACTGTAAAAATACAGTAATTTAACAATCACATTGCATCATTTCCTTCATTACAGAGAAAAAAACACAGTATTTTACAGAGACTGGAACAAAAACATTACACACCAGCAATCTCAATATACACCTCAGTATTGGGCAAGAACCAGTCAACTATTCACAACAGGAACTTTTTGCTTATCGTTTTTCACATCTTTTTAAAAAGTGTAATCAACCAACACAATCAAAACATTGACTCCAATAGTAGTATTTTGGTTTTACATCTCATCTGCATCTGCCTTTCACTTATGTCCTACAGCCTGAAACTGAAAGGATTTTAAACAGTAACGTTGGAGTTGACTTGCGTATCTTTTTCATAGAACATACAGTCTGCTATGCATCGTTGGACAGACGGACAGTGAGGAGGTGGGGGGGTGAGAGGGTGGGGGTTGGGGGTGTGTGTGTCGGGGGGTCAGGTGTGTGTTTGTGTGTGTGTGTTGGGGTGGGGAGGGGGTGTTCCGCTTTCACATCAAAAGGTGAGGACGTACAGTGTGAGGAGGGTCATGAGCAGAGAGAGACGGGTCGCTAGGTGAGGGGGCGCACTGTTGATGTCAATATCGTGCATCCCAGGACCTGTGGAGATGGGAGATAATAATATTTTATATTTTAATAACACACACACACACACACACACACATATATATATATATATGTGGGACCTGTGGAGATGGGAGATAATATTTTATATTTTAATAACACACATATATATATATGGATATCAGTGTACAGGCATAGCGGCAGACATTGATGTATAGATACATATATGGTTGAGATTCCTTAACTTCTATTACAGTTGTGCTCATAAGTTTACGTACCCTGGCAGAATTGATGACTTCTTAAGTGTTTTCAGAGAATATAAATGATAACACAAAATTGAGTCTTTTTGTAAGGTTTCTTGGTATTTATACAGTTGTGCTCATAAGTTTACATACCCTGGCAGGATTGATGTTTGTCAGAGGGTCATTTGGGTAGTTTCTGTTGTCATTATGATTTAAATAAACTAAACACAGGTGTTTGACAATACATGGCATCAGCCAACACTATCCATGAATGAAAGAAAAGTTTTTGTGTTATCATTCATATTCTCTGAAAATGGTTAATAAATCATCAATTCAGCCAGGATATGTAAACTTATGAGCACAACTGTATATGTATGGTTGTTTTTAGGTTGTTTATGGTTGTTTTTAGTTTTAACACTATGCCAGTGTTTATTATTATGTCCCAATCTTTGTAGTCTTAATTTAACACTCCTCCCTTACATATTAAATTTAACTCATAAACGCACTCACAAGGTTGCCCTCTTTTTTAAAAACTTTTTTCTTTGTGTGTGTGTGTGTTGTGCTTTATTATTGATGAAAGACTTCTGCGATGAATAACCACATCATCCGTAGCGGGGACTCTGTGGTTAAGATGGTCTGAATTATTATGGCTTACATTTGCATTCATTATCCCCCACTGCTTTCATGTGGCAAAGGCGGTTTATAGGAACATTACACGCGAGTGATGAAATTCAGAGAGGAAGACGAGCAAAGAGGAAGTCTTAAGGCTTTGGTTTAGTGTAGTGTAGTTCAGTTCAGGCTGTGTTTTAGATGAAGTTATCATGCTAGGTTAATTAGCTGATGTCTCCTCATGGGGGCCTGTGTTGTGTTTGGTTATTACTCCTGGTACTCACTTAGCCCTCAGGTTACTGTACCTCCACTTTCTTCAGTGCTTGGCAAAGTTATTAAAACATGCAATGCGAGTCTTTATGGCTTCAGCCATAAAATTGTTATAAACATGTTATAAGCATGTCTGGGTAAAATGTCATGTATTTCTGGGACGTTTTTCTGTTATAAGCATGTCTTGGTAAAATGCCAAGAGAGAATTTCCTTTTTTAGTATACAGTACAGGCCAAAAGCCACACCTTCTCATTCATGTGATTTTTTATTTATTTTCATGACTATTTACATTGTAGATTCTCACTGAATGCATCAAAACTGTGAACACATACAGAACTATGTAGTTAACAAAAGTGTTAAGTTATACATTTTTGTTAAGTACATTATTCCATGTGTTCATTCATAGTTTTGATGCCTTCAGTGAGATGTAAATAGTCATGAAAATAAAGAAAACACATTGAATGAGAAGGTGTGCCCAAACTTTTGGCTTGTACTATAACACATATTTCTGTAGAAAGGTGATAATGTTTTCATAACACCTTTACAGTGGTATATGAAATATTTATTATATAATTATGTTAGTGTTATGATAGCGGGATTGTGGGCGATGTTGCCAGATATCTCACCGTATAATATGACGCTTGCGTTTGTGATTCCCAAGGCATTCATGGCAACGCACGTGTAGTTCCCATAGTCCTCTTCAGACACGTTATAAAAGGTCAGCATGGACTGCTTCCCCTTGTTCTCAATCCTCACTCCGTGAAGCCCATTCAGAAGCCTGCGACACAAGAGGCAGACAGACAGACAAACAGACAGACAGACAGTCAGGTTAAGTGTAGTGGACTACTTCTGTCTGTGTACATGGACACGCTGAAAAAGGTCAACAATGACTGTTTTCCCTTGTTCTCAATCCACACTCTGTGAAGCCTGTTCAAACGTCTATGAAACTAGCACATCCAAACAAGGGAGACAGACAGCTAATCGAGTTAAGTGTAATGTACTCCTTTTGGGTGTGTACATGGACATGTTGAAAAAGGTCAACATGGACTGTTTTCCCTTGTTCTCAATCTTCCCACTGTAAAGCCAATTCAGAAGTGACACAAGCAAACCCAAACAAGAGTCAGACAGACAGACAGACAGACAGACCGTCAGATAATCAGATTGAGTGTAGTGTACTCCTTTTGGGTGTGTACATGGACACATTGAAAAAGGTCAACATGGACTGTTTCCCTTGTTCTCAATCTTCACTCCCTGAAGTCCACAAGCACAACCAAACAAAAGACAGACAAATAGACAGTCGGCTAATCGAGTTAAGTGTAGTGTACTACTGGGTGTGTACATGGACACATTGAAAAAGGTCAAGAATGACTGTTTTCCCTTGTTCTCAATCTTCACTCTGTGATGCCCATACTGAAGTCTGTGACAGAAGCACACCCAAACAAAAGACAGACAAATAGACAGACAGTAATAATACTGTATTTGTATAGCACAGTTCATACAAAGTGCTTCAACAGTTTGGCAGGAAAAACACAAGACAGCATTTGTTGCAGCTTGATAGTGCCGCAAAAGTTCTATCAGGAGCTGTTGACAGTCCCTGCTTGTGTCCAGACAGTTGGCTAATCAGGTTAAGTGTAGTATACTCATTCTGGGTGTGTACATGGACACTTACAGAGGGACAGACAGACAGACAGACAGCTAATCAGGTTAAGTGTAGTATACTCATTCTGGGTGTGTACATGGACACTTACACAGAGACAGACAGACAGGCAGACTGTCAACTAATGGAGTTAAGTGTAGTATACTCCTTCTGGGTGTGTACCGTACATGGACACTTACAGAGCGACAGACAGACAGACAGCTAATCAGGTTAAGTGTAGTATACTCATTCTGGGTGTGTAGATGGACACCTTGAAAAAGGACTGTTTTCCCTTGTTCTCAATCTCAGTCTCAAGACACAAGCACACCCAAAAAAGGGACAGACAGACAGACAGCTAATCAGGTGAAGTGTAGTATACTCATTCTGGGTGTGTACATGGACACTTACAGAGAGACAGACAGACAGACAGACAGTCAGCTAATCAGGTTAAGTGTAGTATACTCATTCCGGGTGTGTACATGGACACTTACAGAGAGACAGACAGACAGACAGACAGTCAGCTAATCAGGTTAAGTGTAGTATACTCATTCCGGGTGTGTACATGGACACTTACAGAGAGACAGACAGTCAGCTAATCAGGTTACTGTAAGTGTAGTGTACTCAGTCTGGGTGACATGGACACTTATAGACAGACAGACAGTCGACAGTCAGCTAGTCAGGTTAAGTGTAGTATACTCCTTCTGGATCCTTCTGGGTGTGTACCGTACAGGGCCACTCACTTCTTGTCCTCCTTGTACCACTCAAAGTCAGCGAGGGGCACTGCTGAGGCCTCACACTGCAGGATGCCCTTCTGGCCCACCCCACTCAGCGTGTTCCTGGCTCTCGAGATGACCGGGGGGTCTGCAAGATTACAACACACACACACACACACACACACACACACACACTCGAGATGACCAGGGGATCTGCAAGATTACAACACACACACACACACTTACACACACACTCAAGAGATGACGGGGGTCTGCAGATTACAACACACACACACACTTACACACACACTCTCGATATGACAGGGAATCTGCAAGATTACAACACACACACACACTTACACACACTCTCGAGATGACCAGGGGATCTGCAGATTACAACACACACACACACACTTACACACACACTCTCGATATGACAGGGGGTTCTGCAGATTACAACACACACACACACTTACACACACACTCTCGATATGACAGGGGGTTCTGCAGATTACAATGATACACTCACTCACACACACACTCTCGAGATGACAGGGTGGTCTGCAGATTACAACACACACACACTCACACACACACTCTCGAGATGACAGGGGGATCTGCAGATTACAACACACACACACACAGTTACACACTCTCGAGATGACAGGGGGATCTGCAAGATTACAACACACACACACACTTACACACACACTCTCGAGATGACAGGGGGATCTGCAGATTACAACACACACACACACTTACACACACACACTCTGCAGATTACAAACGATTTGACAGGACTTTCAAGTTTTAATGTTCCTTCACGTCAGCACAATGGCTATTTTACATATACAGTATGTCACAAAAGTGAGTACACCCCTCACATTTTTTATTATATCTTTCCATGGGAGAAGTTTAAAGATTTTTTACTTTTCTACAATGTAAAGTAGGCAGTGTACAGCTTATATAACAGTGCAGATTATAATGATACGACAGGACTTGTTTCTTATGTTCCTCTACGTCAGCACAATGGCTATTTTACATATGAAGCTGAATAGACCACATTTGCTGAGAGGGAATACACTATGACTGAAATCTATGGAACTTATTATTTTAAGATTTTGACACAGACAAGATTCTGGCTTGTAGATTTTTTACCTTTCTACAACGTAAAGTAGGCAGTGTACAACTTATACAACAGTGCAAATTTGCTGTTTCCTCATAATGTCTAAACCACTGTCAACAAAAGTGAATACACCCATAAAAAATGCACAAAAAATGTGAGGGGTGTCCTCACTTTTGTGACATACTGTAAAGCTGAATCAACCAATTTAGTGAGAGAGAATAATGCTGAAATCTATGGAACATCAAAAGATAAGATTTCGACACAGACAACAATGGCTATTTTACATATGACGCTAAATGGACCAATTTGCTGAGAGAGAAAACTCTGAAATCTATTATAAAAACTGATTAAAAAAAAAAACATGAAAAGATAACATTTCGACACAGACAAGAATCTAGAAGGCTTGTGGCTTACAGTTAACGGTGACTCGTAGAATCCTCACGTCGGGTGCGGAGACGTAGTTTGTGGATATGCACTCGTACACGCCCGACTGCTCTTTGGTGATGCCTGTGATCTCGACGTATTCTCCCTCAGTGATGAACCGACTCGTGGGCACACCTGGAGTAAGGGAATAAAATGAGAGAGCAAAAGGATGGCTTAACAGTATCATATACACATTTAGATATGTCCAGGTTTGGACCTCCTGACGGTGGTGTGTGTGTGTGTGTGTGTGTGTGTGTGTGTGTGTGTGTGTGAGGTGGGGGGGTTGCCTCGACAGCTAGCTGTCAGCTTATAGGAGCAAAAGGATGCTTTAACAGTATCATATACACATTTAGATGTGTCCAGGGTTGGGCCTCCTGAGGGGGGGGGGGGCAGTACACAAGACAATGCCTCCACAGCTACCTGGAAGCTTATAAGAGCAGCATTATATACACATTTAGATGTGGCCAGGGTTGCACCTCCTGTGGGGGGGGGGGTGGCTCTTAAGAGCAAGAGGAGGCCTTAACAGCATCATATACACATTTAGATTTTAGATGTGGCCAGGGTTGGACCTCTTGGGGAAGTGCAGTACACAAACAATGCCTCCACAGCTAGCTGGGAGCTTATAAGAGCCAAAGGATGAGGGAGGGAGGAAAACGAGAAACGAGCCGTTTTTGGAGATTTGGGTCGCAGGTGGGAATCCCCGACTTGGTGGTGTAAACAAACATTCTGCCATGTGTTGGATCTACCTGCACACACACACACACACACACACACACACACACACACACACACACACACACACAACACAGGTGATTTCATTCATTACACACGTGCTACTGTAAATAGAATCAGCTGGTTTCATGAATGGTTGAAACAAATGTGTGATTTGGCTTTTTTACTCTCTGACACCAAGTTTTCTACCTCTGTGCAAGGAAAGGAAAGGAAAGGAAAGGAAAGGGGGAAGTGGAAATGTAGTCCATGTAACATTTACATAATTTCTGCCATAGAAGACAGTTTGAGTAAAAATATGCAATTAATTAATAAGTGGGGACATTGGAAAAAGTGAAAAGCAAAAAGTGAAAAGTAAAAAGTAAGGACAGAGAGCCAGTGCTAATACTCCTGTGTCTTCACATTTCTCCTTTTTGTTCTTTAGTTTTAATGATGGGCATGCTTTATTGCTAGCATAGAGTACATGCTGGCCTTGCTGGGATCGTAAGTATATATATTTATTCACTGCCTAAAATAATACTGCTAACATCTTCTATATGTTTTCCACCACAATTGCTGATGGATAGTAATGCTTGGTTAACTCTTCAACAGTGTTGCTATCTTGTGTCTTGTGCCATAGCACTTGCAGTATGGTAGTCATAGATGTCTCTTGCTTTGTAGAAACCACTGTATGATTGTCAATACCTTTCCACCTGGTGTAAAATATGTTGTTCAGAGTGTTTTGCGCTCAATGCAGTGTAATATAGTTTAACTGTTAAGCGCTGTTTATTGATAGTGTGTAACTTCACAGACACTGTAAGATGCAAGACCCTTTAAGAGCTGCAATATATTTATATTGATTTCCAGGCTGTGGAGCTGAGAGGAGAGCACACAGTATACGTCATGTTATGTTCACATGAAGGAATATTGCCTTAACAGCACCACCTAATGTCTTGGTATTAAAGCGTCTCTTTTTTCCCCCCCCAGACACACACACACACACACACACACACACACACACAGACATATACACACCCACGTACACATACACACACACACACACACACACACACACACACACACACACACACACACACACACATACAGAAATATACACACCCACGTACACATGCACACATACACACACACACACACACACACACACACACACACACATACCCCCAGACAGCGGTGAAATTGAGACATGGCAAGAGTTTAGTTTTTATTTTTTCCTTGTAATGTCCATTACACAGAATAATTTCCGACATTTTTTTAATCGTTGTGCCAAACAAACCCAATTACAACCAAACAGCATGCAGCAAATATTGGTTTTAATAACCTCGGCATGGCAACCTTCCAATTTCTTTATTTCTTTATTTTTTATTATTATTTTTTTGTTTTATTTTTGACATTTATCTTGCAAAAAGGAAGGAAGATGGTAAGGGAGCGTTGCGAGCCCCCACCCCCCCAGCCATTGTGTGTGTGTGTGTGTGTGTGTGTGTGTGTGTGTGTGTGTGTGTGAGCCATCATGCTCAGCAGCTAATCATACGCCTCATGATGGGTCTATTTGCCCATGCTGGGGGGAGATTATTGCAACGGGAAGGAACTTAAAGGGGGGTGGGGGCAGTTATTGAGGGGTGGGGGCAGTTATTGAGGGGAGGGGGAGTTATTGAGGGGGGGTGGGGGGCGGCACACATGATGGGAAATAAATCAGAACTTCCATCAGCCTCGTCGCCCCCGAAAGGTAACACACTAACACACACACACTAACACACACACACACACACTCGTTTTACACACTAACACACTCGTTAGATGGAGATTGAAACAGCCACTCACACGATATGGTACTGGAGAGTAGCCGCATCTAGACGCCCAGTGCGTCTAATGAGTGTGTGTGTGTGTGTGTGTGTGTGAGTGTGTGTGTGTCTAATGAGTGTATGCCAGGAATAAACAGACTGTTGGTTGGCTGTACGCCACACATCTCCCAAAATATGAGTGTGTGTGTGTTGCATGTGTGTGTGTGTGTGTGCGTGTAAGTATGTGTATGTGTATGTGTGTGTGTCTGCTGTACGCCACACATATCCCAAAATATGAGCGTGTGAGTGTGTGTGTGTAAGTGTGTGTGTATGTGTGTGGGTGTGAGTACATGTACGTGTGTGTGTGTGTGTGTGTGTGTGTGTATGTGTGTGTGTGTGTATGTGTGTGTGTGAGTGTGAGTATGTGTATATGTGTGTGCATGTGTATGTGTGTGTGTCTGTATGTGTGAGTGTGTGTGTATGTAGCCCATCATATTTTAGGCTATATGTGCCAATGGGCCTGTGATGACAGGAAGATATGATTCTCTGCACAGTGCACAATCAGGTGTGTGTCAGACAGAGAGTGTGAGTGTCACACACACACATATAGATGTGGCCAGGGTTGGACCTCCTGAAGGGGTGTGTGTGTATGTGTGTGTGTGTGTGTGTGTGTGGGGGGGGGGGGGGGGGGGGGGTCGAAGTACACAAGACAATGCTTCGACAGCTACCTGGGAGCAAAAGGATGCCTTAACAGCATCATATACACATTTAGATTGTAGATGTGGGCAGGGTTGGACCTCTTGGGGGGGGGGGGGGGCAGTACACAACACAATGCCTTAACAGCTAGCTGGGATCATATAAGAGCAAAAGGATGCTTTAACAGTATCATATACACATTTAGATGTGGCCATTGTTGGACCTCTTGAGGTGTATGTGTTTGTGTGTGTGTGTGTGTGTGTGTGTGTGTGTGTGTGTAGTAGTAGGGGTGTGGGGGGGATCCAGTACACACACACGATAATGCCTGAACAGCAGCTGAGCTGTGTGCTCATAAGAGCAAAAGGATACCCTACCGGTCAGCCTCTCTGTCCTTATGGTAAATGGTAAATGGGCTGCATTTATAGCATTTATAGGCTATAGGGCCTCTCCACCCACCACAGCACTTAAAGCCCTTTACAGGTCTATGCCCCACACTTACCCAATCACACACTTAACCATTTACACACATACACACACACACACTCACACACACATACATACATATACACACACACTTAGCCATTCACACACACACACACACACACATAGATACACACACATACACGCACACACACACTTACACACACACACACACACACATAATCACACACACACATACACAGCAAACGATCTTTAAGACCTGGAGGTGTTTAAAAGGGTCACACTTACCCATTCACACACTTAGCCATTTACACACATACACACTCACACACATGCATACACATACTCTCACACACACACACACACACTCACACACACATTCACACACCCACACACACACACACACACACACACACACACACATTCACACACACACACACACACACACACACACACACACACAACAAACGATCTTAAAGACCTGAGGGTGTTTAAAAGGGTCACACCTACACAATGGCGGCTGCAGTAATAGTTCCGGATCTTTCCAGACAGGTCAGACTGCAACACACAGGTGCGCTGACCCACACAAAGAGGCAGGAGACAATCCCTCAGATCATAGCCACACTACTATCAATCACAATACGCCCCCCTCTTATGTCTGAATACAAAAGAAAAATATGAATACAATATACACTGTATAATGTATATGAAAAAGACACACTGGGTTTTGGGTATCAATAATCAGTCAATCAATCAATCACAATATGCTCTCCTCTTATTTCTGATTACAACAGAAAAATATGAATATAGTATATAATATATATGAAAAACAGTACATGTGGACAGAAAAAAAAAAAACAACACTGGTTTTCGGGGATCAATATTCAATCCTATCAATCACAATATGCTCTCCTCTTATTTCTGAATACAAAAGAAACATAATATGGAAATAGCGCAAACCATAGACTGAATATTATGATTATATATACAGTCAATGGTACAATTATGTACTGTACTTCCTTCATTTCCTTCTGGATAAATGGAGTATCTCTACTGTACTATGTGGACAGAAAAAAGATACGTTGGTGTTTTAGTAATAATAGTGGCATTGTTTGTTTATCTGGCAAGAATAGCAATTATACTACATGTGGTAGATCATAACCACATTCATATTAATGACAATATGCCCACCTCTTATTTCTGAATACAAAAGAAAAATAAGAATACAATATATACAGTGTAATATATATGAAAACAGTACATGTGGACAGAAAAAGGGAAACATTGGTTTTCTAGTAATGATAGTGTAATTGTTTGCTTATTTGGCAAGAATAAAGAATAGTAATAATGCTGCATGTGCAGACAGCAGCAAATGACCAATAAGTGCATGCATGTGGGCCACAGATAGGATGTGTGTGTGTCTGTGTAGGCCATCTATGAAGAGAGAGAGAGAGGTAGAGAGAGAGAGAGAGACAGAGAGGAGAGGGAGAGAGAGAGAGAGAGAGAGAGAGGGAGGGAGGGCGAGAGAGACAGAGAGAGTGAGAGAGACAGAGAGACAGGGAGAGATAGAGAGAGAGACATACAGAGAGGGAGACAGAGAGAGAGGCAGAGAGAGAGAGACAGACAGAGACAGAGAGAGACAGACAGACAGACAGAGCGAGAGAGAAAGCGAGGGAGAAAGAGAAAGAGAGAGAGAATAAAAGAGAGAGAGATGCCACACGGTTTTCCTCCTGTTCGTCTCCAATTATTCTAAAAATGCTCAGACCCCAGAAAGCACACTGAAGGACACTGAAACAAGACCAACTTCCCTTCCCTTCCCGCTCTCTTACCCATCAAACAAGCCCTTGAAAACGCTCTTAAGTAGGTCAGCGATCCTCCACATTTAAATGGGTCAGTCCCCCTCTTTTTGAATACAACCTAGGCTAGGCTAGGGTAGGGTAGGGTAGGGTAGGGTAGGGTAGGGTTGTGCCTGCCTGACTGACTAACTGAAAAACCCCAATATACAGTTTTATGTATTTCATCTCACCATCGAGAGCCATGGCGAATCGTCCTACTGCACACACACACCGACCAACGAGACACAATGGGTCAGTCGCCCTCTTTTTGAATACAACCTCGGCTAGGCTAGGGTAGGCTAGGATAGGATAGGGTAGGGTAGGGTGGAAACGCCTGCCTGCCTGCCCGCCTGAAAATCCCCTATACATTTGTGTGTGTTTCATCTCCTCGAGAGCCATGGTGAATCGTCGTACTGCACACACACACCGACCGACACCGACGAGGCTAGGGTAGGGTAGGGTTGGGTGGAAACGCCTGCCTGCTGCCTGCCTGCCTGCCTGCCTGCCTGACTGACTGAATATCCCCTATACATTTGTGTTTCATCTCATCGAGAGGACCCACTAGCCCCATGTCAATCCTATAAAATAAACCATTTTACTTTCTTTTTGGATTTGGGTGCCATTTGGATTTGGGATATCAAAATTGAACAAAAAAACCCCACTGATTTCTGCATCAAATATCTCCTACATAATCATCTAACAGGTTAAAACATGTTTAAAGTTTTCTCCTATATTTGGCCTAGTGGGGGCTAGGGTAGGCTTGTGTGGAAATGCCTGCCTGACTGAAAACCCCTATACGGTTTTATGTGTTTCATCTCATCATCGAGAGTCATGGCGAATCGTCCTACTGCACACACACACACACACACAGACCGACGAGACTCGATTAGCGCTGTGTGTGTGTTGGCAAGACATGCTTGAGGGGTCTGCGATGAATTAGGAAGCAAATTAGCGGCTAGCATCACCGCTATAATGAGCTTTCGCTATGCTAATGATTTCATAATCAGCTGCTGACCGCTGGAGCTGTTTGTCAGCACATCTTGCTGTGATAGGGATGGGGGGGGGAGAGTCTTTTTTGTTTTTGTTTTTCTTTTTCTTTTAATGAAAAACACCAGCACCCACAGTCACAGTCACAACATTCACATAAACACTGCAAACACCAGCACCACAGCAGTCACAACATTCACAGAAACACTAAACCACCAGCACCACTCTCCATTTTTCTGTTCATTACAGATGTGTTTTCCTTTGTCGCGCTGTAAGTGTTTACAATGCATTCCATAGCTAGACAAATGGCAACATTTTCTTTGACAAGCACACTGCATTTACAACCCCCCCCCCCCCCCCCCCCCCCATTTCCTCTCCACAAAAGCATAAGCGCACAAAGACACCGAGCTTTTATTTATGTACAGAGCTAGAGCTGTCTGCATGTTTATAATATTTGTTGTCTAGGCGATATTGCTTCGCCCAGGAAAAGGAAAAGAAAAAGAAAAAAAGGAGTTAAGACTAAATCTCTCCACTCAGAAGAAGATTGTCCCTCTGTAAACACACACACACACACACACACACACACACACACACACACGCACACAGACAGACACACACAGACACACACACACACAAAATAACTTCCTCCTTCGGGTCACTGCCATTTTCCGGGGATAAATCGCTCTGCCCCTGTTCCTGCTCTGCTCCGTAAAGTGACTGTTAAAAGGATGCTTACTGGTACGCATTTTGAGATGACGATACTGCACAGCAAAGATTCTCCCAATTTTCCCAGTGTTTTGTGTCCCAAGTGTTAATTTAAGTGTAAGTTAAAAAATTAAGAGTTGAAATTACACTGCTAAAAAGTTGATTTCACCGTAAAGGGAGTCAAACATGTAAGGGAGGAGTGTTAAATGAACACTACAAACACTGGGACAAAATAAACACTGGCATAGTGTTAAAACTGACTCTCTCTCAGAGTTGATTTAACACTATAGAATCTGCTGTTCTCACCATGTGACTCAACTCATTTCCAGGTGTAAATAAAACGTGCTTTCCTACAGTTTAGTGACTACAGTAATATAGTGTATATTATCATAGTGTAAACAAACACCCTAGAATGACATGCCTTAAAGATAAAACAGACCCTCTCAGATTGACACTATAGAATTTGCTGTGTGCTGTGCTCTCACCATGTGACCCCACTCATTTCCAGGTATAAATACAATACGTGCTTTCCTACAGTTTAGTCCCTAGAGTAATACAGCATATAGTATCATAGTGTAAACAAACACCCCAGAATGACATGCCTTAGAAGATAAACCACACATACTTTCCCTTGTCACTGTTTTGCAGTGCACGTATGAATGTCACTCTGGCTTTGACTTTTTTTCTAGAATCTTTTTTCTCCTCACAGTAAACTTTTACAAATCCACCTTAAATACTTGATATCCTTTTCTGATTTCAGCTACACAGTAACTTAAGACTACAAAGATTGAGACAAAATAAACACTGGCATAGTGTTAAAACTGACTCTCTCTCTCTCTCTCTCTCTCTCTCTCAGAGTTGATTTAACACTATAGAATTTGCTGTTTGTGTGCCAGAATATGGGGAGGAATCCCAGGAAGGAGTTTATAGAGCTCACTCATCCAGCAGTGAGATGAATGTGCCAATTATTAGACTATGGGAATGCACAAACCCTCAGCAGCTTTAGCTATTTCAGCATTGGATGTGATAAGCTGCTCACTGGTACTCAGGACCATGGAAGCTGGAAGCTGTCTCATATAACCTGCTTTGAGTGTATGTCTTTTAAAATAAAACACTGGCATGGTGTTAAAACCGACTCTCTCTGAGTTAGTTGGTTGAGTTGAACACTATAGAATTTGCTGTTTGTGTGCCAGAATATGGGCAGGAATCCCGGGGAGAAGTTTACAGCACAGTGAGATGAATATACCTGTTACTTGTCCATGGGAATGCACAAACCCTCAGCACATCCAGCACTGGATGCAATAAGCTGCTCACTGGTACTCAGGACCATGGAAGCTGTCTCTCATAACCTGCTTGGAGTGTGTGTGTGTGTGTGTGTGTGTGTGTGTGTGTGTGTGTGTGTGTGTGTGTGTGTGTGTGTGTGTGTGTGTGTGTTTGTGTGTGTCCTGCTTTGAGTGTGTGTCTCTTGAAATAAACATAAACCAACCCCATTCAAAAAAGACTGGAGGTACATAAATAATGCTCGACATTGCTAAATAACTCAAGACGACATACATAATGCACTGGACTGACAAATACAGAGAGAGACAAATATTTCAATAATCTAGACATCACTGACTTATCATAGTGTATTTTAGTGTAAAGATGATAGAGAGGTGTTGCAGGGGGATTTATATTAACTGACTGGTAATCAATTCTTTTTAATGAAGTTCCCTTTTTCCCTCCTGAGGAATGGCTGTCATCTGTTGGCAGCTGTCTTTGGCTGGTGTCAGTGCTTTATCATTGTACGCCCTGAGAGAGCCGTCGGCATCCCGACGTCATGATAGATATGCATCGTAGGAGTTTCACACACACTCACACACACACACACACATACACAGACAGACAAACACACACACACACACACACACACACACACACACACACACTGATATGCATCGGAAGAGTTTCACACACACACATGCACACAGACACACTCACACACACACACACAGATATGCAGAGAGCAGTGCTTCATCCCTTTATCAGACGAGTCAAAAATAAACTGACTGAGATGAACTAAGATGAGTCAAAGTCTCACCAAACAGTACTGAATACCGAGGCGTTCTCATTACACACTGACAATGAGAAGTTATGTAGCCTCTTAGTGGTCACCGTACCACGGTATGGTGGGATGACTCACTGTGCATGAAAAAAACATAACTACAACACTACAACATTACTACAACATTACAAAGAGGCTTTAGTAACACATCACAACTTCATTGCCATTCTTGCCATTTCTTTTGGAGGGTGCTGACAAATTGATGTAATTAGGTAGTGTAAAATGTAAAAGGTAGTGTCCCCTGTAAAAAGGTGGTACCGCTCAATTATGGAGGAGTAATTCACACTCTACACGCTAAACAGCACATGCTAACAGTAACACTAGCAGTGTACTTTCTTTTTTGCTAACCTCTACATTAGCTACTGCTACTGAGTACCTCAGGCCTTTTTCAGCACATCTTACTGCAGGGCTGCCAAATAAACTGCCTGTTTAGCAACAAAAATAAATAAAATAAATTAAATAAATAAATAAACTGCGTGTTTAACAACAGGAGGTCCGTCTCGCTTATGCTAATTACAAGGAAGGAATACTCATCCACTCCTGTCTTTGACATTTGCTAATTGGTATGA
Organism: Setipinna tenuifilis; assembly: GCA_030347295.1. Lineage (NCBI taxonomy): Eukaryota > Metazoa > Chordata > Actinopteri > Clupeiformes > Engraulidae > Setipinna > Setipinna tenuifilis. Next base: position 3,256,038 of record CM059272.1, read on the forward strand.
TGACACGAATATGTCAATAAATCAAAGCCTTTTCAGAAAATATGCCTGACATTTTGATAACTGTGTACTGAATACAAGTGCCTCTACAAGTGTAGATTAAACACACACACACACACATACACGACACATAAAACAAACCCACTCAAAACACTTTTCTATTGCTAACAAAAAAAGTACCCCTTGATGAATACATTTCCATTATCAACCCAGCAGCTTTTCTTCTTGAGGGGTAAAAAATCTAATTTCTCTAGACGTCAGTGGTTCTCTCTGTGGCCCAGTTCGAAAGGCCTGGGCGAAAGTGTGTGTGTGTGTTTGAGTGTGTGTGTGCCTGTGTGTGTGTGTGAGAGAGAGTGTGTGCGTGCCAGTCACACCCCGTTCGAAAGGCTGGGCGAAAGTCCCCATACGTGTGTGTGTATAAGTGTGTGTGTGTGCGTGCCAGAGTCACACTCTCGCATTGCTAATGGGAAGAAAGGAAAGGAGGCGAGGTGAGGTGGAGCAGCCGGGGAATAGGCCCTGTGTTGGGGCTGCATCTGGGATGTGACTGGCTTAATAACACGGAGAGAGCGAGGGCCTGATTGTGCATGAAACACAGGAGTGTGCACATACGTACTTATGTGTGTGTGTGTGTGTGTGTGTGTGTGTGTGTGTGTGTGTGTGTGTCCTTCCCGGTGGGGAAGAAGCAGTCCATGTCGACGCTGCCGTGCGAGTGTGAGACGGAGAGTGTCCACGTGTGTGTATGTGTGTGTGTAGGTATGTATGGGTTTGCGTCTCGGTCCCGGCTCAGCCCAGAGACTGGCAGTCATTATCCGCGGCACCAGTGAGGGAGTCGCCGCTCAATGCCGGGGATTTGAAGTAATCATGTAGCTCTCGCTACTCGCTAACACCTCACAGCAGTCTCTCACACACAGTGCAGTCTCTCTCTCTCTCTGTGGATGAATATGCACACTGGATTGGTTTAGCCGCCACATTGTACCAGTTCACTTTTCTATTTTCTATTTTCTATTACACACACACACACACACACACACACACACGTGCACATACACACACACACACACACACACTGTCAGTGCAGTCTCTCTGTCTCTCTGTGGATGAATATGCACACTGCTTTAGCCTCCACACTGTACCACTTCACTTTTCTATTTTCTATTCCACATTAATAGAATTAGCTGCCCCAGACTCAGTTTTACAAATAATAATTTTGGGGCCATTATGTGTCTGCTAAGGAAGAGAAATGCCATGCCAAAAGCTGTGTAATTGAGCAGGATCGGTTTTTTTTTTTTTTTTAAGGCTAGCTCCCTTTCTAAAACACAAACAATTGTTTATTTTATTAATTACCATAGATTGCTCAAATCAGCACAGTAAATCATTATTTGACATATTTGCACTTTCTCTTAAAATATTATTATTATTATATATTATATATTATAATATTAAAATATTAATATTATTAAAATATTATTATTAATATTATTATATAAATAAGTCCACACTGCTTCATCAGTCTTCATGTGGCACAGAACTCACAGAACTGTCACACAAAACCCACTGAACTGGGCTACTGGTGTATATCATAGTATAGTGTAGTGTAGTATAGTATAATATAGTATAGTATAGTGCAGTGCAGTGCAGTGTAGTATAGTATAGTATAGTATAGTATAGTATAGTGTAGTGTAGTATAGTATAGTATAGTATAGTATAGTATAGCATAGTATAGTATAGTGTAGTATAAAACTTTATTGTTGGCATGGGGAATGTTTTTCTCAGTAAGACATGGAAACATACAGCACGTTGTTCTCTATCTCTTGTTTTTGACATAACCAAACAAAACAACTGTCTAGCCCCTACACAAGCACATCAATAGTCACAACTGACACCTTGGCCTTAGCGTTAGCCTTAGCCTTAGCCAACTATTGGCTAATTTTTGTAGAATATTTGCTGTATTTTTTGTTTGTTGTCCTACATTTCTGGAGTGTGTCTTTAATCTGTTTTTGACACAACCAAACAAAAACCAAGCACATGAATAATCACAACTGACAATAACTTCACTTCCTTAGCCTTAGCATTAGACTTAGCCATAGCGTTGACATCCAGCTATTGGCTAATTGTTATAGAATATTTACTGTATTTTTTTTGGTCCTACATTTCTGGAGTGTGTCTCTAAACTGTTTTTAATCTCGAGATAACTCCACTGCACCTTAGTTATAGCCTTAGCCTTAGCATCAACATCCAGCTATTAGCTAATTGTTGTACAATATTTACTGTATTTTTTGTTGTTGTCCTACATTTCTGGCGAGTGTCTCTAATCTGTTTTTAATCTGGCTGGCGTCCATGACGGTGTGTGACATTGAGATAGATGTGCTGAGCTGCTCGCCCTTCGCGAGCCGTCGCCATCCGTATCGGGACACAAGGACACCTGTCAGGGGCCAGCCACTCAAGCAAGACTCCTTCATACTGTACACACACACACACACATGTGGGTGTGTGTGTGTGTGTGTGTGTCGGGGTGTGTGTGTGTGTGCGTGTATGTGTGTGTGTGTGTGTGTGTGTGGGTGGGTACTACACAAATACACACACACCACACAGCACACATATACACACACACACAGCACACACACACACACACACACCACACAGTACACAGCGCACACACACCACACACACACCACAGCACATACACACACACACAGCACACACACACACACACACAGAGCACACAGCACACAGCACACACTACACAGCACACAGCACACAGCACAAACACACACACACACTCACACACACATACGCGCACACACATACGCGCATGCACACAGCACACACACACACACACAAACACACACAGTACACACACACACACACACACACACACATTACACACAGCAAAAACACATATACACAACCACCACACACCACACATGCACCACACACACACACACGCACACACCATACAGTATACACCCACACAGCACACACACACACACACACCAGGGACAATCCACGCGGGTCTTGGCTGAGCAGACAGGAAAAAAAAGCCAAGGACTCGTGTTGCTGTTGCCTCCTGAATACAGTACAGCACCTGCACACACACACACACACACACACACACACACACACACACACACACACACACACACACACTCCTGTTGCTGTTGCCTCGTGAATAGAGTACCTGTGCAGGTTCAAGATGGCCTTCTATTCTGCAGAAATGCCTGAAACTGCAGCTACCTATGGCTTGGGCTTACATAAAACCTGCCATTTTATTCTGTGTTGCACTTGCAGCAGGAACAGGAAGGAACACTATAACACCCTTACACAATACACACACACACACACACACACACACACACACACCACACATCAGGAACACTATAACACTCTTACACAATACACACACACACACACACACACACACACACACACACACCACACATCAGGAACACTATAACACCCTTACACAATACTCATACAATAGCGGAGGCTCCTCGGATTCTCTGGAGATGGGTTTTTTTTATTTAGATACCACGCTACGCCGAAGACTTTCCCCACACACACACGCACACACACGCACACTCGACCACAGAAACGAAACGGGGAGGACAGGAAGGACAAGAATACATATAGGCAATACAGGGAGGGAAGAGCGCACACACACTCACACACACACACACACACACACACACACACACACACACACTCAATCTATTCGCAAACTGCTGCTTGTCTGCCAGGGAACATCAAATCACACAGTCTGGGTATGGTAGGGTAGGGTTGGGAAGGGTGGGGTAGGGTGGGATAGGCTGTGAGTACAACTGATTGGCCTCATTCAGCTCCCCTATCTCTGCTTTGCTGTTTTGTGATAAGGGGGGTATTGTAAAGGCTATATGGACTGGTGGTAGGTCTTGCGGATGTCCTCTAAAAAAAAGTTTAGTGAGTTTTAGTTTAGTGCAAAAACACTTCTTCCCACCCCCCCCACCCCCAAATTAATGTGCGGGTATTCAGCAGCGGAAAATCTTTATCAGGTGTACTGTAGGTTATCTACGTTGTAGAATTCACCTGCAGAACAGTAATAACCTAACTGACACTTCTAATAGTTTGACCTTGCAGTTCATATTTTTCCACATATAAGGCAGCAATAGTACAATACCAAAAGCTGAAATATACTACTGCAGGTACAAGTGGTCTAACACTATTCTGAATGTATTTTAAAACGATTGCTTCTTGACTTAACTCGTCCAAAACAACAAGCTCCTCTACGCCCAAGGCAGGTTCTCAAGTTGAATGACTTTATGGCCAGATAACCGAGCCTATTTAGACCAATATGCCATCCAATAGCATTGCAGAACAGAACAAGAACAGGACCCATTAATAATGTAAATATGGTTTGGAAAAGAAAAAAAAGGGGGAAGGCTTATTTTTGTAGACTTAAGTGTGATGTTGCAACATTACACTGGTCCTCAGGGGGTTAATCAGGTCCACATCTGAGAATTATCACACCCTCTGTCTGTTTTCTCTCTCTCTATCCATTTCTCTCCCTTTCTCTCTCCCTCTCTGTCTGTCTTTCCTTTCCTGCCTCTCTGTCTGTCTCAATCTCCGTCTCTCTCTTCCTCCCTCTCTTTCTCTCTCTCTTTATCTCTCTCTCTCTCCCTCTC
>CM059272.1:3265692-3268192 GCA_030347295.1 Setipinna tenuifilis
TTTATAACACAATAATACCAGAACATTGACCTCACTCTGTTACACGTGTGATGTCCATACATATAAAATCATATAAAATCCAGCTCTTTAGTCACCCCCAAACCCAACATGGGTAACTTCAACCAAAAGCCCATTTGTCCTTGAGTTTTCACTAGCAGGCTGTCGCACAGTGTGTAGAGCACCCATACCATGAATGGGCAAGTGCCTGTGGGGAGCCAGATTTGAATCCGGCCTGGGGCATTTCCCAACCCTACCCCATCTCTCTCTCTCTCTCTCTCACTCATTTCCTGTCATCATCTTATCACAATAAAGGCAAAAAAATTAAGCCCGAAAATTTAAATTAAAAAGCCCATTTGTCCTTGAGCTCTCGCAGTGAGCACGCATTGAACACAATACCAGCATCCCCAGAACACAATAATACCAGAACATTTAATTTACTCTGTTACATGTGCGATGTCTGGTGTACATATAAGGCCCAGATCTTTAGTCACCCCTAAACCCAACATGAGTAAGTTCGCTCTAAAGCCCATTTGTCCTTGAGTTCTCACTAGCAGTGCTGCGTACACCAATCTGAGCACGTTAGCAGCGTCCCCATGCTGTTGAAACAGATGTATGCGGAGCTGAGCGCCATCATATTACCCATTCGCCCAATGCATTAATCAATCGCAATTCAAGTTGCGAGGAAAAGAAGTACGGTATCATCTCACAGAAGGCTTTCACAGGAACTCAGCACACACACACACACAAATACACACACACACACACACACAAACACACACACACACACACACACAGGAGCTCAGCACACACACACAAACACACACACACACATACACACACAAACACACACACACACGCACACGCACAGAGCACAGAGCTGATCGCTGATCCAGGGCTCCCTGCATTATTAATCAGGGACGGAGCGGCCCAGCTGTTTCTGCATCTTATTCCACTTTCAACGCCCCCCCTTACCCCCCCTCACCTCCTGTCACCCCCCTCACCCCCCCATCTCCTCCTGTCCCCCTCTGCCCCTGCCCTGCCCTCCCCTCTGTACTGTCTTTGCCTGTGTCTGTGTCTGTGCCTCTGCCAAGAACCAGAATATCACCACTTGCTTTGCTCATCTTCTGCCACTTGGTTTGCTCATCTTATTCCACTTTCAACGTCCCCCCCTCTCCTCCCCCCTCCCATCTCCTCCTGTCCCCCCGCCCCCCCCTTACCCGCCCCCCCCCTCTCCTCCTGTCCCCTGCCCTGCCCTCCCCTCCGTACTGTCTTTGCCTGTGCCTGTATCTGTGGCAAGTGCTGGAATATCACCACCACTTGGTTTGCTCATCTTATTCCACTTTTAACAGCACTACGGCATGCCCCCACCCCACCTCACTCCTCTGCCTTGCCCCCCCCCCCTCTGCCCTCCCCTGCCCTGTCTTTGTCTGTGCCAAGAGCCAGAATATCATCACTACTTGGTTTGTTCATCTTATTCCACTTTTAAGAGCACTTTCAACGGCACGCCCCCCCCCCCCCCCTCACCCCTCCTGTCCCCTGCCCCCCTCTGCCCTGCTTTTGCCTGTGCCTGTGCCTGTGCCAAGATCCAGAATATCATCACCACTTGATTTGCTCATCTTATTCCACTTTTAACAGTGCTTTCAATGGCATATCCCCCTCCCCTCCCCTCACCTCCCCTGCCACCCCCCCCCCCCCACCTCCCTGTCTTTGCCTGTGCAAAGCTCCAGAATATCACCACTACTTGGTTTGCTCATCTTATTCCACTTTTAATGTCCCCCCTCCATTTTTCTCCTGTCCCCTGCCCTCCCTTGCCACCCCACCCCTGCCTGTGCCTGTGCCTCTGCCAAGTGCCAGAATATCACCACCACTTGGTTTGCTCATCTTATTCCACTTTTAACAGTGCTTTCAATGGCATATCCTCCCCTCCCCTCCCCTCACCCCCCGTGCCCCCCCCCCCCCTGTCTTTGCCTGTGCCTGTGCCTGTGCCAAATGCGAGAATATTACCACCACTTGGTTTGCTCATCTTATCCCACTTTCAACGTCCCCCTCCCCCTCCGTCCTGTCCTCCTGTCCCATGCCCCCCCCCCCCCCACCCCCCTGCCTGCCCTGCCTGTGCCTGTGCCTGTGCAAAGCTCCAGAATATCACCACTACTCATCTTATTCCGCTTTTAACATCCCCCTCCCTTTTCCTCCTGTCCCCTGCCCTCCCTTGCCACCCCACCCCCTGCCTGTGCCTGTGTTTCACCACCACTTGGTTTGCTCATCTTATTCCACTTTTAACAGCGCCACAGCACCTCCCCCCCTCCCCTCCCTTCCCCTGGTCCCCCCTCCCCTCCCCTCCCCTCCTGCCCTCCCTTGCCCTGCCTTTGCCTGTGCCAGTGCCTGTGTGTGTGTGTGTGTGTGTGTGTGTGTGTGTGTGTGTGTGTGTGCCTGTGCCTGTGCCTTTGCCAAGTGCCAGAATATCACTATGAGTTCCTCTGGTTTGCTCTTGTCTCACGAC
>CM059272.1:3273192-3290692 GCA_030347295.1 Setipinna tenuifilis
TCAGCGAAAAGGCAACCACACACACATACACACATACACACACACACACAAACACACAAACACACATTTACCCCCAACTACCCTCCACCCACCTCAGTGACCCAACACACACACACACACACACACACACACACACACTAACACACATCTACCCCCACCTACCCCCACCCCCCCCCTCCACACCCCGCAGTGTAAAGGCAAACACACACACACACACACACACACACACACCTACCCCCACCCACTGCAGTGTAAAGGCAAACACACACACACACACACACCTACCCTCCACCCACTGCAGTGTAAAGGCAAACAGATGCGGGCGTCGGCTGCCTGGTCTCTCCTCTCCTCCATTATTAATGAGCGCTGAATTAGCCACCCCAGTGATTTATGATGGCCGACCACACACACACACACACACACACACACACACACACACACACACACACACACACACACACACACACAGGCTGAATTAGCCACCCCAGTGATTTATGATGGCCGAGCAGCAGAGCCATCCAGTAGAACGCTCACACCTGTCCTGTCTCCTGTCTCTATCTGTCTACCTGTACACACACACACATACACACACACACAGACATGCAACACACACGCACACAGACACACACTACACACACACATACAGGCACACACACAAACACACACACACACATACACACACAGACACACACACACACACACACACACTGACTGGCCGCTGACATCCCTGTGAGCGACGCTGGCACCTGGTGTAAGGTGAGCTGTTCACCTGACCTCCTCCTCTCCTCCGTTTCCCTCCTTTCGTTTGACACACTCTCTCATCCTTTTTCGCTGAATCTTTCGGGCGACGGGCCCAACAGGAAACTGAAACTGTGATCTCACCTTTCAGACGACTTGAAGACATAAAAGTTGCGTCTTAAACGATAACGTCAGTTGCAATAATAATTGGAGTTATTATTATGCACACGTGTGCACAGATACACACACACACACACACACACACACACACACACACACACACACACACACACACGAGGATAAATATTAAAAAGCTGGTAGCTAGTTTGATGCACTTCTTTTCCCGTGCGTTTTTTAACACACTCACACACACACACACACACACACATATGAGAATAACCATAAAAAGGCTGGTAGGTAGTCTGATGCACTTCTCTTCCCGCACGTTTTTAACACTCTCTCTCCCTCACACACACACACAAACACACACACACACACACACACCTATGAATAACCATGAAAAAACAATGCCAATGTCACTTCAAATCTCTCATGAATAATGATGATACCAAGCCCTGGTGTGTTATGAAGAAGTTTTGTGTGTGTGAATCATGTTTGATTTTGACAGTTATCGTTCTCTGGAGACAAAACGCTCCTGTATGTGTCACACACACATTGCAGGGAGAGAGGGAGAGAGAGAGAGAGAGAGGAGAGAGGGAGAGGAGAGAGGGAGAGAGAGAGAGAGAGAGAGAGAGAGAGAGAGAGAGAGAGAAGAGAGAGGAGAGAGGGAGAGAGAGAGAGAGAGACAGGAGAGAGAGAGAGAGAGAGAGAGAGAAGAGAGAAGAGAGAGAGAAAGACAGAGACAGAGACATACTGCAATTACCATGTCAGGTACTTGAGCATGTCAGTAGTCGTGTGATATTAACTCTGATTCTATTCTGCTCTGGGTACTCCTTTCAGCCCCGTTTTTAAAGATTTTTATCATTTTTATTGATGATGTGCAATAATAATAATAATAATAATTATTATTATTATTATTATTATTATTAGTAGTAGTAGTAGTAGTAGTAGTAGTAGTAGTATTGCTCTTCTTCTTCTTCTTCTTCTTCTTATTATTATTATTATTATTGTTATTATTATTATTGTTATTATTTTTATATTTCCATTGTTAATGTTATTATTATACTTTGACTCATGGGGTTTAATTTATTTCACTATGCTGCTGCGCTGTGCTGAGCTTGCACTGCTTGGTGGGGGACAGCCATGGGATGGGATGGGATGAGGCCTTGTCTCGTCTGAGACCCAGATAGAGGCAAAGGATAGAGGCCAGATAGAGGCCTGGGATGAGAGGCCCAGGTGGGGAACAGTGATGAGATGGGATGGGACGGGGCCTTGTCTTGTCTAAAGGCCCAGATAGAGGCTCAGGATGGGATGAGATGGGGCCTTGTCTAGTCTTGTCTGAGGCCCAGATAGAGGCCCAGAAAAAGGCACAGGTGGAGGACAGCGATGAGGTAAGATGGGATGGGGCCTTGTCTTGTCTGAGGCCTAGATAGAGGCCAGATAGAGGCACAGATAGAGTCTAGAGGCCCAGGATGAGAGGCGCCTAATAAGCCTATTATCTCCGCACCAAGCTTTTCCTCAAGCAACACTGATTTGGATCTTATTACGGCAGGGTCAGCAGAAACAGGGTCTAAGCCTACAGTAGCGCCATATCTGGAGAGAGTCCCAGTGGAAGCACACACACACACACACACACACACACACACACACACACACACACACACACACACACACACACATACCACCCCACTCTCTCTTATTTCTCTCCCCAAACTGCACCTACCCACCCCTTCCACCCACCTTGAAACACACACACACACACACACACACACACACACACACACACATTATTACGGAGGGTCGGCAGACCCCTGGTCTAAGCCTACAGTAGCCCCATATCTGGAGAGATTCCCAGCGGGCCACAGTGTTCTTGCCCGATTATCACCTATAATTAACACACACACACACACACGCACACACACACTTACACACACATACACACACACACACACTGTTCTTGGCTGATTATCACCTATAATTAATGTGCCCTAATCGTGTAAAATCATCTTACTGTAATCCTGTCATGCCCAATTAAGCCCTGCTATATGCAAAATGAAGCCGACTGAGCTGGCTGTAAATGCATAGTATCTATGCACCTTCTGGATATGGGTGAGTGTGTGTGTGTGTGTGGATGTGGGTGTGTGTGTGTGTGTCTTTATCACACCCTCTGTCTCTGTTTTCTTCTCTCCCTCTCTTCCTCTCTCTCCATCTCTTTATCTCTTTCACTTTCTCTCTCCCTCTCCCTCTGTGTGTGCGTCTTCATCACACTCTTTTTCTCTGTTTTCTCTCTCTCTTTCTCTCTCTCTCCCTCTCTGTGTGTGTCTCTCTCTCTCTCTCTCTCTCTCTCTCTCTCTCTCTCTCTGTCTCTCTGTCTCTCTCTCTCTCTCTGTGTCTGTGCTTCTCAACCAAGGCAGACATACTGAAACAATGTCAAACAAACCTAAAATCATAGTTTTAATTACAAATGGGACTGGGAAGTATAGTACCCCCCTATCAAGACCTTGCCCCCCCCCCCCCCCCCCAAAGAGACCAAAAAGGGGTTGTACTTAATACTGAATGTCAACAGTAGTACCCCCCGTAAAAGGTAGTGCCCCCCTCAACCCCCAACTATGAAAGGGTAATTCACACTCTAACCCTAAAACATCACGAATTGTAAACCTAGGGCATAGTGGTAAGTGCTGGCAATTTAAATATCATTACACTCCTAAAGCAAAAAGCCTTTTTACAGCCTTTTTTACTCGCCCAAGACAAGCCTACTGTAGCCGACACACACATGCAGGGCCTTATATGGGTATATCATGAGAGGTAGTATGTGTGTGTGTGTGTGTGTGTGTGTGTGTGTGTGTGTGTGTGTGTGTGTGTGTGTGTGTGTGTGTGTGTGTGTGTGTGTGTGTGTGTCTTTCGTCGTGGCTGGTGGGAGGGTTGGGTGTAGGGGAGAGAAATGAGAGGGAGTGGGGTGGTGTGTGTGTTTGTGTGTGTGTGTGTGTGTGTGTGTGTGTGTGTGTGTGTGTGCGTGTGTGTGTTTGGGTATATCATATTTGTTTCATGCCATGTCAGTAATATCCATTGCCACAGTACCACCCTAACACACCATGATATCCAGTACATTACATTGTTGCTTAACTGCATTTTCTCTGTGGCTTCTGTGGATTGAACTGTCAGCCATTCTGCTCACAAGACCATGTCAGACAATCACGGTCACAGATCTGGTCATACAGACCATGGACTGTACTGTGCATTACGTTGTTGCTTAACTGCATTTTCTTGTGGCTTCTGTGGCTCAAACTATCCACTATTCTGCTGACAGCACCATGTCAGACAATGTCACAGTCACAGAGCTTGTCATACAGACCATGGCCTGTATGTGCAACCCTTGAGTACGGTTAAACTGTAAGTGTAAACAGAATGCAATTTTAGAGATTTTTTAGGTGCTGGTAACACACTTAACCATGTAAAATAAAATATATGTGTAAAAGACCTTGAAATCATATCATATTTTATAGTACAATTCTGTACCTGTTCTTTTATTCAAGATAATCATTTGACATATTTTATAATAATTTTTAACCACAAAAATGTGTTTTATTCCTCGGACATGTTTTGTCCCTTATCTGAAGAATCACTGAAAAATAATAAGACCATGTATGTGCAGCTCTCACGTAAGGTTAAACTGTAACTGTAAACCGAATGTAAAGATAATATTAATAATAAAAAAGGGTATGGTGGATCCAACAGCACTGTATTGTGTTTCCAAAATGGCCGCTGCTGGAGGTTGTCTGAAAGAGTTGGTTGTGTACTGTGCCTCCTCTATCACGCAGGGTTAAACTGTAAGTGTAAACAGCATCTAAAAAATAATAATAAAAAACGGTATGGCGGATCCAACAGTAATCTATTGTGTTTTCGAAATGGGCGCAGGTAATGGTTGTCTGAAAGAGTCTGCTGTACTGAGTGTACTGCCTCCTCCTCACGTAGGGTTAAACTGTAAGTGTAAACAGAATGTAAAAAATAATAATAATAAAAAAGAAGTACTCTATTGTGCTTTCAAAATGGCCGTCGGTGGAGGTTGTCTGTGTACTGTGCCTCCTCCTCTTCTTTTATCACCTCAAAAGTGTCAGATCGATAGCTCTTCAGCTCTCTCTCTCCCCTCCCACCAAACACTTTTTCCTTTTGTGTGCTTATCACACAGCTAAGAACACACACATATATATATATATATATATATACGCTGGCATTTTTCATCTCCATTTTCCACGGCCTTACAATAGGGACTTCATTTCATTTCATTTCTCCTCCCTTTCCACATGTCAAATCTGCACTCTTCAGTCTGCCTCAGGACGGGATACATAAGAAATTGCTTATTTTGATGAAAGAAAGAAAGAGAGGAAGGAAAGAGAAGAAAGAAAGAAAGGAAGAAAGAGAAGAATGGAAGAAAGAATGACAGAAAGGAAGAAAGAAAGAAAGAAACAAAGGAAGGAAGAAAGAAAGAGAAGAATGAAAGAAAGAAAAAAGAAAGAAACAGAGGAAAGAAAGAAAGAAAAGAAAGTGATGGCCTATTTATTCATTGCCATTTCCTTTCTCCTTGAATAGATGGCTGTGTAGCTCCCAAGCGATTTAGAGTTCATTCAACCTCTTCTTCACACACACACACACACACACACACACACACACACACGCACACACACGCACACACACACACACACACACACACACACACACACACACACACACAAACTCACACACAGCACCTCTTCTCTGTTCAATAGACCTCTCGGCTGTTAGTGACATGTGTTCTTAACACCTCTATTAACACCAAGTAACAGTCTCAGTGTTGGATCACACAGCAGAGTGTATCAAAGGACCCTACTTTTACATCCGGGTTTTTCCAGCTGATTTCATTAGCACATTAACGACAATTACTGTACGTGTTGGATGTCACTATCTCTGATCATCACTACAGTGCGTGCTATTTAAATCTCCACTTATTACACCTAGTATAATAATTATAATTCCGTGTGGGATGTCACTATCTCTGATCATCACTACAGTGCGTGCTATTTAAATCTCCACTTATTATTATAACTAGTAACAGAAAGTTTTATACAGTTGTGCTCATAAGTTTACATACCCTGGCAGAATTGATGATTTCTTAACCATTTTTCAGAAAATATATTATTGTCAAACACCTGTGTTTACTTTATTTAAATCATAATGACAACAGAAACTACCCAACAAAATGGTTAAGAAATCAGGAATTCTGCCCCCTGAATTGTCCTGATCCACCCCTTCTTAGCGGCACCCCTGAGCACAACTGTATAAATGCATCAGCAGAAGAAAAAAATGACCAACCATCCTCACTGACGCCCGTGACCTGTTCAGTGGGCACCAGTCACTCGATCAAATGGGGTGGTAACACTTTCTATTAAGCTTTATTCATAAGACTCTATAACTACATTCATTAAGGTTTAAAATGGCTTCATAAGGCTTCAAAATGGTTGAATGGTTGAACATTATAATGTATAAATAGTTATGAGTACTTCACATACTTTATGAATGCATTATAAGCCTTTATGAATGTCTTTATAGAGTCTTGTGAATACAAGCTTCATAGAAACTGTTATCAAAAAAAATGACCAACCCTCCTCACTGACGCCCGTGACCTGTTCAGTGGGCACCAGTCAGTCGATCAAATAGTGGTTATTAGCTTTAATGGCAACTTAAGGGAACTCCTAGACAAGGTGGCTCCCCAAAGGCAAACTCTAGTACACAGGGCTAAATACTCAGCGTGGATAAATGATTCAATTAGAGAGCCAAAAAGGCAATGCAGAGCAGAGCAGCTGAGAAAAACTTGGAGGAAAACTAAAATAGAGATCGACCGCATAATCCTGAAACAGAGTATTTCCACCTACAATAATGGTGTAGTACAAGAGTGTTATTCTCCACAAAAGCTCGAAAAGCTACTAAATTCTGCACCAGTCTGCAACATGCGTAGTCTAGCCACCTTGTCAAAATATGAGAAGTTTTGCTACACACCCTACAAAAGTTTAGCATCATCACGGTAGATGAACTTTAACATATTGTCAAACAAAGCAAGCAGTCAACCTGCAGCCTTTACCCTCTCCCTACCTTCCTCATGAAAAATATTTTCAGCTGTGTCTCCACAGCCATACTACAGATCAACAACACCCCTCACCTCACAGGTGTTTTCCCCAACGACTTCAAGTGAAGCCCCTCTTAAAAAATCCAAACTTGAACTACAGTATGCTAAATAACATCTCTAACCTCCCATTTACAGGCAAGATACTTAACAATTTGTCTTCCCCAATGTCTTTAAAACCGCCATTGTGAAGGCCCCTCTTAAAAAACCCAAACTTGGACTGCAAAATGCTGCATAACTATAGGTTCGTCTCTAACCCCCCCCCCATGTACAGGCAAGATACTTGACACTTTGTTTACAAGCTTTACAAAATTTGGCTGTGTACATGCTTTGCAGGAAATGTGCTATACAGGTAAAGATTATTATTATATCCCACTGTCACAGGTTCTGTCATCAGACATGTACCCATCGTTAGCATCACACACTGTTAACATCACACACGACACTGTTGTACACACGAGATGAGAGAGCATCTCACACTGTTAACATCACACACAGCACTGTTGTACACACACACACGAGATGAGGAGATGAGAGGGCATACATGAGTGGGTTTGATTGCGTTCGGGAGGACACTACAACACTACAACCGCCATGACAGCCACTATTAATGTGAAGGACAAGTGTGGGGTCTGCGGGAGTGTGAGTGTGTGTGTGTGTGTGTGTGTGTGTGTGTGTGTGTGTGAGTGTGTGTGTGTGTGTGTGTGGGGGGGGGAATGGGGAGGGGAGGGTCTGCGGGAGTTGAGGGCTCATCTCGTCCGGTTTGTGATTGTCTTATACCTCCCTACAATAAGGCTGAGTGCTTCAGGCGCATGGAGAGACACAACACACACAGAGCCACTTCAGTGCCATATGTTGCATATAAACACAGACAAAAGCTCTGATAACATTATAGCAGACAAGCTCTGCTGAGGTTATAGCAGGTACTAGAGTATGGCAGGATAATATAAAAAGACATAAAAATACGAGTGCATTATTGTTATTATTATTATTAGTAGTAGTTGTAGTAGTAGTAGTAGTAGCAATAGTAGTAGTAGTAGTAGCAATAGTAGTAGTAGTAGTATTACTATTGTAAGGCTGAGTGCTCGAGGCGCGCAGAGGGGACACAACACACACAGCCACTCCAGTGCCATATGGCGCATACAAACACAGACAAAAGCTCTGCTGAGGTTATAGCAGGTACTCGGCTTTGCCAAGATATACATACAAATAAGAGTTTGTTATTATTGTTATTGTTGAAGTAGTATTACTATTATAAGGCTGAGGCACATGGAAGGGACACAACACACACAGCCTACTACTACTACTACTATTACTATTACAACACACACAGTACTACTACTACTACTACTACTATTATTATTATTATTATTATTATGAGCTAGTGGTAGTAATTCATGGGCTAGCGGCTAGTCAGACTTGCAGCCAAAGGACACAGGTTCAATTCCTCACACCAACAAATGTGTGTGTGTGTGTGTGTGTGTGTGTGTGTGGGGGGGGGGGGGGGGGGGGTGAGTGAATGACCAACACTCTCCTCTATCATCCCGCTTTGACTGAGGTGCCCTGAGCATGGCACCGTCCCCACACACTGCTCCCCCGGGCGCCGTTGCCATGGTTATCTCATTGTACAGATCAAAGAGGAAGTGCTGCGAGTGAGATATAAAACATGTTCAGCACCATTCATTACAACAATGACACCAGATGTTCAAAAATCCGGACTGACCGTTTTAACATTAAACTGTCTTGCACTGTGTTACAAAATGGTGATAAGGCATGGAGGGGGCAAGACAATGCTTGAAAGATTATGACATTCACTGAAATTTGGGTAGTAGATAAGATAAAATAGATTACATAAATCTGGCAATTGATCATTTTGTCAAATAATTAATCCATACACTACTCTCTACTCTACAGTTAATCTGTACACATGACTCTCTTTTTCCTGAGAGACAGTGGTAGCAGCAGTAGCAGTGTGAAGCATGTGGTTCATTGTTTCTACAGACATGTCTTAAGCATTTTTTAAAGTAATTTTTTGGGGATTTTTTGCCTTTATTGTGATAGGACAGTGAAGATGGTGACAAGAAATGAGTGGGAGAGAGAGAGAGAGATGGGGTAAGGTTGGGAAATGACCCAGGTTGGGAAATGACCCCGGATCCAAACCTGGGTCCCCATGGGCACTTGCCCATTCATGGTACGGGTGCACTGCACCACAGCACCCATATCTTTAACATTTTAACAGTGTATGCCTGTGATAGCTGTGCCTAAGAGTTTTTTAAAGAGATATACTTTGCTCCTGCCTTAACTCATTTACACAGATATAGAGTGTAGTGCAAGGGTGTAGAATTGGCATGGACGGAGGGGACGCGTCCCCACCAATATCCAGTAATCATTGATTTGTCCACACCAATAATTTGAGCCCATCAAAAAAAAAATAATAATAATAATTAAAAAACGATCTGTCAACATCTCAACACCTAGCGGCGCAGAAATGGTTAAATTAGGTTCTCTACTGAAGTCCTCACACATGTGGTCAATGTGATTGGCTGTGCCCTGCTTTCACATGAGACATGATTTGGTGTTACCAGCGCCAAAACTGGAAGCAGAACTTGTCTGAACTTGAGAGTAACATGGCAAGTGGCGAGTGATGGCAGCCACAAAGAAGGTGGACATAAGGAGCTACCTTTAAAAAAGGAACCTGTAACCTTTCAGGATGAATAGTTCCCCACCAATAGCAATGTTAAGAGCAAATCGACGCCTCAGGTGCAGTGGCTGAGTTGTGTCTAAGTGGTTTTTGAAGAGAGATACTTCGCTCCTGTACATAGACATAGAGTGTAGTAGCTATGCTGAGTGGATATGCTTTCTTTCCTTTGCCTGAATGGCACTATCTGCATTGTTTTGGGGTGTCTGACTGCTCTGTTGAGGGCTGTGTGTGTTGAGTGCGGTGTGTGTTGACTGCTGTGTGTGCTGGTCAGTGCTGTGTGTGTTGAGTGCTGTGTGTGTTGGTCAGTGCTGTGTGTGTTGACTGCTGTGTGTGTTGAGTGCGGTGTGCGTTGACTGCTGTCTTAAACTGTGTGTGCCTTGGGCGCTGCGAAAACCCCATTTCATCCCCCCACTGAAAGCTAAAGACACATAAAAGCATCCTGAATGACCCATCAATCCCATAATGTGAAATCCTTTTATAGTGGAGACAGTTAAAGTCGCTATGTGCGTCTGTCTGTGATTTTCTGTGTGAGTGTGTGTGTGTGTATTTGGTGTGTGTGTGTGAGTGTGTGTCTGTCTGTGTCTGTGTGAGAGAGAGATGGTTTATATATGGTGTGTGTGTGTGTGGGTATGTATGTATGTGTGTGTGTGTGTGTGTGTGTCTGTCTGTCTGTCTGTGTGTGTGTGTGTCTGAGAAAGACAGATAGAGAGAGGCTGCAGTGATCCTGCCATGCCCACAGTAACCCCTCTCCCCATCTACACATGCTGTGGCTTAACAGAGAGCAGAAAGCAACGCGTTCACTCATATGTGTGTGTGTGTGTGTGTGTGTGTGTGTGTGTATGTGTGTGTATGTATGTGTCTGTCTGTCTGTGTCTGTCTGTGTGTGTGTGAGCAAGCGATAGGCTGCAGTGATCCTGCCATGCCCACAGTAACCCCTCTCCCCATCTACACGTGCTTGGCTTAACAGAGGGAGCAGAAAGCAACACGTTCACTCATTGTTATCATCCTTTGCCACGTGGGCCTGCCCTTCATAGCCAATTATGTTTCCACACACACCCCCCCCACCCCCCTTTGGGCGAAAAAAAAGGGGAGAAAAAGAGAGAGAATTCTCCCCCTCGAGCGAGAGCGAGAGCAAGAGCGAGCTGGAAATCATTCTGGTGACAGAGCAGGCGGACATACACACATATACACACCCACATATACCCACACCCACACATACACATACACACACACACACATACAGACTCTCTCTCACACACACACACCAGATACAAACACACATACACATACACACACACACACACACCACATACAAACACACACACATATACACGCACACTCACACACACACAAACACACCCACGCATACACACACACTCACACACACATACCAGATACACACACCCACACACACACACCCCGGCGTGGGCCATTGTTCACGCTGACAGGCACATCACAGCTCGCGGCACGCCCTGCTCTCCGGCGAAAATAATGGCGAGATTGCCACTCATCACGAGCGGCCCCGTCATTGCCTCGCCATCGCCATCGCCGCGGCAACACACGTCAACAATGCAATAGCACTGTCACTCACTGTCACGTCAGCGACAGCCACAGCCACAATCCTATCAGGGCCTGAACTTCTGTGACCAGAAACATATCGAGAATGGCAATAACACAAATGTCCACAGTGTTGTCGGCGTACGTCGTAATGGCAGAAAAATAGGTTTGCGACGGTGATGGATTTTCTTTTTCTTTTTTTTTGTCCTTTCGTTTTTTTTTTTAACAGAGAAACTAGCATTTATGGCACTAGAGCTGTTATAAGGGTGAAACAAATCTGCTGGCTTTAGCATAAAATGATAGTTTTTGTGATTATAATAGGATGAGCAGTCTGACATGTTTTTTCGATTGTGAAATGGAGTAAGTGATCGGACTCGACTGGAGGCAGATTGGCCATTGTCAGGATGCACGCACACACACACACACACACACACATACACACACACACACACACACGCACACACATACACACACACACACACACACACACACACACACACACACACACATACACAATGTGTGTTTGTCCCATTAATAATATCAATGATGTAATAGGATGTTCCAGAAAATCACATCCGTGCTGTATCTGAAAACCAATTTATTTATAAAAATTGCCCATGCGCTCTGTCACTGATAGCACAAAATATTGTTGTTACCCGACAATTTCTCAGCTATTATAATACAATAATAAGTACAATCGCACGTCAGTCAGTCTATCTCCTATTCAGTTCAGTTTTCAACTGACAAAAAAAATATATATATATACACATTTTTTGAAAGCCATTGTTCCACAAGTTATTGAGAGGCTGGTTGAGAAATGCCACTTCAGGCAAGAGCAGCAGAGTTCTTATGTGAAATGTCTTCTCTCTGGCGCTCACACAACACCCTACTCATCTGTCTTTTTCCCTCTTTTTTCCCTCTTTTTTTTTCATTAGAGTCTGTGAGAAATGTCAAGTAAGATAGCAGGGTACACACACACACACACACACACACACACAGACTCCCGGTGTAGACGCTGACATTAACTGACTGACTGACACACACAGCCCTGCATATTGCTTTTCTCCGAAATGAAGTGATACCATCAGCTCAGTATTGGCTGCTTTTGTTGCTCTGTGTGTGTGTGTGTATCTCCATCTGTGATGCAAATTTCGGCCCTGCTTGATGACTTTTTCCCCCCAGAAATGTCCAAAGAGGATGCAGAAATGACACAATATATAAAAGAAGTAATTTTACTTGAATTTATTATTGAAATGACATTCATGATTTGAAACCAATGATAGGTTGGTATTTTTTAAAATAATTTATTTATTTTTTGACGTCATTCTAGATACAAGGTCAACATTCCAGCTCAGATACCAATTCTACTGCATCTTAGATACTGGCATTAAAACATATACTGTAAACTTGCTTGATGACTTTTTTCCCCCAGAAATGTCCAAAGAGGATGCAGAAATGAGACAATATATAAAAGAAGTAATTTTACTTGAATTTATTATTTTAAACAAATGATAGGTTGGCAATGGTATTTTTTACATTTTTTTTTTTTTTTGACGTCATTCTACCTACAGGTACTGCATGTTAGATACTGACATTAAAACATATACTGTAAACTGATCATCTCGTACACATGAAATGTGTCTTTTAATAAAAGTCGCTGCATTGTTTGTGTGAGTAAGGAGGCAGATTCTTTTACATATTGTGATTTATTTTGGCTAGATGCCAAAACTATACCATTTTATTTTCCCTAATCAATCACTCATCATATAATCATACTGAAGGACAAAATAGAGTTCAGAAATGTTTTATTAATGTAAATATTTCGGAAATAACAAAATCTTATATATCCACTGACTGAGGTTTTAAGACCTACTGCCCAGTGCTACAGTACCTGTCGCAACCCGATCTGACTATCTACCCGATGTGAGTTTTGCATGCACAAATGTGCTTTTTTATTCACAAATGTGAATGCTTTACGGTATTTCCCGATTTATGACAGTGTATTTACGAGTCACCTCTCCTGTTTCTCCCAGTGAGGCTGCACATCTACGCCCTCCACATAAATCTGCAGTTTAGAAAAAAAATAATTCGAAAGCCACTATCATTACAGCTGCTGCCGGCCGCCATTGCGGCATTTAATGTATCTCTCAATCCACCGTCTGTAAAATCCTCACATGCGTGCTTCACTTTTACGTCTACAGTAGAGCACGTGTGTGACTCACATCTGGTAGGTACTTAGACTGGGTGGTGACACCACCTTAAAGTGCCCTCGGTAGCCATTATGGCTGATAGTATTATTGCTGTAGGGTGTGATGCAACAAGCTGAGCACACATAGATTTTGGGGTTTGCTGAGTTTGCTTAAGTTTTTTGGTTTGGTTTCTTTCTGAATTCTTTCTGTCAGATGGGGGGGGGGGGGGGCATTTTCAAGTTTCATTTCTTCCCCGGGGCAGTTGATTGGGTTCAAGTCAGGGCTTTGGCTGGGCCACTCAAGGGCCATCAGCACAGTTGGGGGGCCACCCATAGTTCTAATTACAGGGGGTACTGCGGGGATACAGTACCCCCCAAATATCAAGATCAAGTATCCCCCCCAATAGACAAAAATAGCAGGATTGTAGGGTACTTGTATATTAATGTAATTAATGTCAAACGTAAAAGGTAGTTCCCCCTTTAAAAGGTAGTACCCCCCAATTATTAACTCACACCCTGGGGGCACCCCGCCTTCAGCTCACCCCAAGACCCCAAGAGCCTCCACTCTGGATCAGGTTTTCACTCATGTTCCTCTCCTTTTCTTCTGTTCTTTTTTGATTAGGTTCACGTCAGGGGCTTTGTCTAGGCCACTCTGAGGACATTACAGGCTGTACTGGGGCAGTACAGTACCTCCCAAATAAGATCATGTATCCCCCAAATTGACAAAAGCAGGCCACTCAGGGGGTATCAGCACAGTGGGGGGGCACCCGTACCCCAGGGCGTACCGTCGGGCCAGCTCAAGATCCTGTTGCCCACTCTGGACCAGGTTCTCCTTCATGTTCCTCTCCTTTTCCTCTGTGTTTTTTTGATTAGGTTCATGTCAGGGGCTTTGTCTAGGCCACTCAGGGGACATTACAGGGGGTACTGGGGGGTACAGTACCCCCCCAAATCAGATCACATATCCCCCAAATAGACAAATATAGGCATCAGCACAGTTGGGGGCCACCCGTACCCCCCCAGGGTTCTTTCTTTCTTTCTTTCTTTCTTTTTTTTGTTTTTTTTTTTTGCTCAGCCATTCTACAGCCTTCATTCTCTCGCACACACACACCTCCACACACACACACCTCCACACACACACACACACACACACACACACACACACACCTCCACACAGCATGACATGGCTGCTCGCCTCACAGTTCAGTCTTGTTGTCAGCAGACCAGACCAGAGATTCCTGCTTTTAAGATTGGGATGGGGGGCTGGTATATTAATGTAATTAATGTCAAACGTAAAAGGTAGTTCCCCAGTAAAACGCAGTATCCCCCGTTATGGAGAGGTGACTCACACCCTGGGGGCACTCCCCCCCCCCCCCCCTTAGTTGTTTCTTGCTCAGCCATTTCACAGCCTTCTCTCAGCCTTCTCTGACCTCTTGGCCGATTCCTGCTGTTGAACCCCCCCCACCCCACCCCACCCCCCACACACACCTCCACACACACACACACACCTCCACACACACACACACACACACACAGCATGACATGTCTGCTCACCTCACAGTTCAGTCTTGTTTTCAGCAGACCAGACCAGAGATTCCTGCTTTTCACTGCCCAAAAAAAGAATCCTTCACATGCTTGCTTTTTTTTAACAGCACCCCACACGGGGGGCTTCCTAAGTGCCTTCCCTTTTGAGAAGATGTCTTTTTTTTCGTTTCTGTTTGGTCATTCTCTATTCTTTCTCACAACCAAGCCCAGCCAAACCCAGCCTGGTTGGTTGGTGGAGGAGTTTTTGCAGCGGATGTTTTTTTTCTCTGGAACTTTCTCCCACATCTCTTTCTTACAGGTTCAGGTTCTTGGTATACTTTTTCTTTTCTTTTCTCTCTTTTTTCTTTTTTTTGTCTCTTTTTTTTTAACAAGGCTCTTCTCCTCCCTGGATTGCTGAGTGTACTTAGGCTGCCTGCCCCGAGAATAGTCCTGATGGATCTCAACTACTGCTACTCTTTTTCTGTATTATATGGAGACCACTGTGTTGTGCTGTTTTGAAAAGGTCCACTGTAGCACAACGCTCTTTAAGTGTGTGTGTGTGTGTGTGTCTGTGTGCGTGCTTGTGTGTGTGTGTGTGTCTGTGTGCGTGCTTGTGTGTGTGTGTGTGTCTGTGTGCGTGCTTGTGTGTGTGTGTGTCTGTGTGCGCGTGTTTGTGTGCGTGTGTGTTTGTGTGTGTGAGCAGGCTCGTGTGTGTTTGTGTCTGCGAGTGAGTGTGCACTCTTCTGTGTGTGTGTGTGTGCACTCTCCTGAGTGTGTGTGTGTGTGTGTGTGTACAACGCTCTTTGCAGCCCTTCCCCCTGATATCTACCCTAACACACTCCTCTCTTCCCGGCCTAACAGGCAGTTGCCTTGACCTGCTAGCTTTGTTATTGCTCTTGAGCTGCTATGCTGTGAAACCTTATATGGACACAAAGTGTACAGTATATATACTGTTTATGCCTCTGAAGTCTAGCCTATAGCCGGCTAAAATGCATAAACATCCTGAACCTGAAGCTCATTAAAAAAGATAGGACAGGAGAGGAAAGTAAATTGTGAAGCTAAATGTGTCATCAGAAAGAGTGTGTGTGTGTGTGTGTGTGTGTGTGTGTGTGTGTGTGTGTGTGTGTGTGGTGTGTTTTTTTCTCGTCTTCTTTCTTCTTTTTTTGGGTAAACTACTTTGTGAGAATGTGTCCTTAAGTTCTACTTTTAGTCAGTAAGGAGCACGGAGTGCAAGTTGGCTGAGGAGGGAACGAAAGTAAATGAGTTCAACATAAAGCTTCAACAAAAACAAAATATGAAAAACATGAAGGGAGCTGAATACTTTTATGTTTGTTGTGAGTAGATGTACAATCAACTATTACAAGTGCTGTAGGAAAACTTATCTTAAATGGAATAAGAAACAGAAAAACAGGAAACAGGAACAGGAAACAACATAAGTGCCAGTATAGGTCCACATTCATCCAGGGGCGGGATTCCAAGTACCTGGTTTACTTCCTGGCCTAGATAAGGTAACGTGAGGTAACTGGTGAACTTGTTAACAGGAAAAGCCCCATGGCTTAATTTTTGTAATATATGTTTTGGGCGTTTTTGCCTTTTCTTGTGATAGGACAGTGAAGATGGAGAAAATGGAAAATGAGTGGGAGAGAGAGATGGGGTAGGGTTGGTAAATGACCCAGGCCAGACTTGAACCTGTATAGGTCCTCATTCACCCAGGGTGGGATTCCAAGTACCTGGTTTACTTCCTGGCCTAGATAAGGTAACGTGAGGTAACTGGTGAACTTGTTAACAGAAAAGCCCCATAGCTTTATTTTACTTAGACTAGGATGCCCGGAGCCCCCTACACAGTCGGAGCCCTCTACACAGCAACATTCTCAGAGTTAATTTCCCAGTGTTCAGTGAAAGTGTTAATTTAAGAGTGTAAGTGTAAGATTAAAAGTTGAAATTGCACTGCAAAAAGTTGATTTCACCAGAAAAGGAGTCAAACATGTAAGAGAGTAGTGTTAAATTAACACTAGAAAGATTAGGACAAAATAAACACTGGCATAGTTTAAAAACGGACTCTCTCAGAGTTGATTTAACACTAAAGAATTTGCTGTGTATTAGAAGGATTAGTGCACATACCCAGGCAAGTGACTAACCCTTGTTTCTTTTTTTCCAACTTTTATTTTCACCACTATTATTTGTATTTATTTAGGCTTTAATTTCGTGTTATTTTATTTTTATTTATGCACTTTGGTCAGCTTCTGTCGGATAAAATGTGCTGAACTGAACTTGGACTTTCCTGGAATACTCCCTGAGGTCATGGCCCATCGTCAGCATTGGGTTGTAAGAGGCGAACGGACTTCTTTTTGATCTCGGGGATAAAAATAAATAAATCCAGGTGCTCGCGACTCGACTCAACACCGACTAAACAGATAAGTGTTACAAAACACATCAGCAGCGCTACCCTAAAGGGCCTAATCCGCAAAAGGGCTGACTAAGACACCTGGAGACTGCCAGCGTGTGTGTGTGTGTGTGTGTG
>CM059272.1:3298192-3325692 GCA_030347295.1 Setipinna tenuifilis
TGATGGTCGGGAACCAGGAGCTAAATCTCTGGATCACTGGGGGTGAAGCTGTAAGCCACACTCATCATCACATGACAAATAGTATGGTGACATGAGTCTCCCCTCAAGGTGTGACTTGGAGTGAGAGTCATTGTGGTCACATGATCCAGAGACCTAAACTGCTCTGATGGCGGAGAGCAGGTAAACTTCCTGGGATGAGATCTCAAGGCAGAATGGTATGTAGCGAATAGATGATGATGCAGATCCCCTGCTCTGTTCAGACTTTTTGCTGTTACTGCTACTACTACTACTACTACTACTACTACTGCTACTACTACTGCTACTACTACTACCGCTGTGGCTACTATTGCTACTATTGCTAGTGCTACTGCCACTGCTGCTCCTGCTACTACTACTACTACTGCTGCTGCTGCCACAGTCTATCGACCTGCTCTACTTGCACAGACCCTCTAACAGATGCTCTTCAACAAACTGTTCTGCATATTTTTTTTATCCCCCCACTTATGATCCACCTCCATAGTGTGTGGCAGCCTACATGCATACTTGTGATGTTAACACCTGCCATCATCGACACAGTTTTCACACACATACACACACACACACACACACACACACACACACAGTTCACAACAGTTCGAACTGTTCTTCAAGAACCCGTGACCAACTTACTGGCCATGCTGTCCATTAAAATGCCTTCTCTCAGCCTACATGCATACTTGTGATGTTAACACCTGCCATCATCGACACAGTTTTTCCGCACCACAGTACGTGTCCTTGCAACAGTACCGTACTCTCCCGGGCATACGGGGGACGCGCTAACATGTTCCACATCCATTAATTTGAATGCTGGTTATCCCTCCCACACGCTCGCATCCAATAGCCACTATTAAGGTGATACACAACCCAGTTTTCTCCCGTGTGTGTGTACATGTGTACATGTAACCTGTCTCTCACTTTGCAGCGTTGTATGTTGCCATATGTGACAGGTCAGCTGATAAGCATATTATGGTATGTTGTTATGTTATTCTCTCATCAGCCCACATTCTAATTCTCCCTTCTTCTTCTTCTTCTTCTCTCTCCCCTGTCCTTCTACCCCCCCACCCACCCAGTCCTTTTCGCTACATGACTATCCCCCCAAACAGACCTACTTATATGATATGATATGCACCCAGTTTCCTCCTGTGTGTAGCCTGTCTCTCACTTTGCAGCTTTGTATGTTGTATGTTTGTAACCTATTTTAGTTATGCATCATGTACATAGGTCAGGTCAGGTCAGTTAATAGGCTTATTCTGGTGTGTTGTTATGTTATTTTGTGGTATGTCCACAAACTCGTCAGCACACACATGCTAACATGTTCCACATCCATTAATTTGAATGCTGGTTATCCCTCCCACACGCATCCACCAGCCACTATTAAGGTGATACACAGCCCAGTTTTCTCTCCCGTGTGTACATGTGTACATGTAACCTGCCTCTCACTTTTAGCAGCTTTGTATGTTGCATATGTGACAGGTCAGCTGATAAGCATATTCTGGTATGTTGTTATGTTACCTGACTATCAGCAAACGGACCTTCCTATGTGATATGATATGCACCTAGTTTTCTCCTCTACACATCTCCCTTCTTCTTTTCTCACCCCTGTCCTTCTACACCCCCCCAAGCCCCCCCCCAGCCCTTTTCTCTGCCTGACTATTCCCTCAAGCAGACCTACTTATATGATATGATATGCACCCACTTTTCTCCTGTGTGTAACCTGTCTCTCACTTTGCAACTTTGTATGTTGCCATCCTACTGGTATGTCATGTACATATGCGTCAGGTCAGTTAATAAGCATATTCTGGTATGTTGTTATGTTATTTTCCCATCAGCCCACATTCTGATCCTCCCTCCTTCTTTTCTCTCTCCGCTGTCCTTCCAACCCCCCCCCCCTGCCCCCCAACCCCCACCCAGCCATTTTCGCTACATGACTATCCTCCCAAGCAGACCTACTTATATGATATGATATGCACCTAGTTTTCTCCTGTGTGTAACCTGTCTCTCACTTTGCAGCTTTGGATGTTGCCATCCTGTTTTAGGTATGCATCAAATATGCATCATGTACATATGCGTCAGGTCAACTAATAAGCTTATTCTGGTGTGTTGTTATTTTATTTTGTGGTATGTCCACAAGCTCATCAGCCCACATTCCGATCTGATTCCCCCCTCTTCTTCTTTTTCTTCTCTCCCCAAACAGACCTACTTATATGATATGATATGCACCCAGTTTTCTCCTGTGTGTGTTAAGGTATTTTCTGCCACCTCCAACTAATAAGCCCACATTCTGATCTGATTCTCCCTTCTTCTTCTTTTCTCTCTCCCCTGTCCTTCTAACCCCCCCCCCCCCACACACACACACACACACACACACACCCCCAAGGTCCCCCTCCCTATCCCTGACTATCCCCCCCAAACAGACCTCCCTAGGTGCTCTATGAGATACGAGGTGGGGTTCTGCTCAAGGTGTCTGGCTGTGTAAAGGGAGTTTATCCTTGCCCCCGTGACCTTAATACTGAAGAGGTTTCAGCCTCTGAGCTACATTTCATGCACTGGAACCATTTCACGTTTCAGTTTTTTAATGCTACATACATACAATTTTGGTTTCCATTGAATTGAATTCATGATATTTTTTTTCTGGGGTTGTAGTAATGAAATGTATGAAGTTGAAGTTCTATCTAAGTGAGAATTTCACCATGAGCCAATATGTCTCTCTCTCTCTCTCTCTCTCTCTCTCTCTCTCTCTCTCTCTCTTTTCTCTCTCTTTCTGTCTCTTCTCTCTCTCTCTCTTTCTCTCTCTCTCTTTCTTTCTCTTTCTGTATATATACACACAGACATAAATATCTGGGTATATCTGTGCGTGTGTGTGTGCGTGCGTGTGCATGTGTGTGTGTCTTTTGTCTTTGTTTCTCCAAATCAAGGTCAACAAGCTGAATGCTACACTGGTATAAAAACAAACAGGCTGGACAAACATGTGAGTTTCATACAAACAATAAAAAAGGAGCCCGACGCTCTTTGAGGTCAAGGCCATAACCCAAGGCCATAACTCAGTGCTGACATACTCTCCTCATGTCAGATGGCTACTGCTTTAGAGTAAGGAGCAGTCATCTACTGTAGCTATCTATCGATTTGTTTACGGTGTGTACACACAAGACGGTACATCGTTCCAAAACCATAGCAACGCAATGCAGCAATGCATCCTGGGAGTGTATTACCACTCGAGGGGCGGTGTTTCCATATTATGTCTGTACTATATATATATAGTATATATATATATATATATATATAGTATAATATAGTACAGATATATAGTATATTACATACTATGTCTGTACCATATTATGTCTGTATATTACTGTACATCATTCCAAAACCATAGCAACGCAATGCAGCAATGTATTCTGGGAGTGTCTTACCACTCGAGGGGCGGTGCTTCCAAATGATGCTGGGGTCGGGTCGTCCAGCGGCGAGACACATCAGGGACACGTTGCTCCCCTCGTTTACCGTGATGTCCGTCGATATGTTTACAATCCTTGCGGGAACTAAACAAACAAACAAAGAAAGAAGGGAAAATCCACATGTTAGTAATAATAATAAACTGTCTTTGTATAGCACAATTCATACAAGATGTAGCCCAAAGTGCTTTGGCAGTCTGGCAGAAAAAAAAAAAACATAGGCAGCAATCCTTGAGGGAACTAAACAAAGAAAGAAAAGAGAGAAAATCGACATGTTGGAATTACACTGGAATTACTGGTCATGGCTCTTGTAGAGACACATACCGTGTGAGGAATGTGTTTAGACAACCTTGCCCCACATAGTTTTGTTAAAATGGAGAGCGAACTACAGAATGACATTTCTTTTGGAAACAGGCAGGTATTCTATATGAAGAAAGAAACATTTAGTTTTGTTAGTAATAATAATAATAATAATAATAATAATAATAATAATAACAATAATAAACTGTATTTGTATAGCACAATTCATACAAGATGTAGCTCAAAGCGCTTCAACAGTTTGGCAGGAAAAAACACAAGGCAGCATTTGTTGTGGCTTGGTAGTGCCGAGAAAGTTCATTCGGGCGCTGCTGACAGTTCCTGCTTGTGTCCATAGGGGCGACAGGGGTGAAGCCCATCTGCTGGGGCTGTGATCGACTGGGAGGTCCGTGAACAGAACCGTTGCTGTGACTAGTTGGGCTGTCTGTTGAGTAGAGCAGTATATGTAATTGCTGTCAGACTGTTCGTGGAGTGGAGCAGTTTATGTGACTGTTGTTGGTCTGTCTGTCTAGCATTATGTCAGCATTGGTCATAGCTCTTGTGGAGACGTATACCGTGTGAGGAATGTGTTTGGACAACCTTGTCCCACATAGTTTTGTTAAAAAGGAGAGAGAACAACAGAGTGACATTTCTTTTGGAAACAGGCAGGTATTCTATATGAAGAAAGAAAGACATTTAGTGTTGTTAGTAATAATAATAATAATAATAATAATAATAAACTCTATTTGTCTGGCACAATTCATACAAGATGTAGCTGAAAGAGAGAACTACAGAGTGACATTTCTTTTGGAAAGCAGCCAGTTATTCGGTATGTAGAAAAAAAAGACATTTCATTTTTTTCTTTTTTTTACAAAAATGCTGCTACAATGAAAGGCTTTATTCACCTATCCAATAGCACATCTACTGTACCAACTCAGTGTTCAGGCAGCCAGCTTCTCAGGTCATAATCACACTGTGCTGGATTTGTAATTCTAATGATTTCATTAGACACCACTAGCATCATTGGTGCCATCACAGGGAAGTCAAGTGCGAAGTCAAATCACACTATGATTTATTTAATACTGCATATAAAACCTTGAGCTTTGCCAACTCACTTGCAGGTGAGGTATTTAAAAATGAGATGAGACTACTACAATTATAAAAATGACCTTTTACTTGATCTATTGAAAAAACCAAAGGGAATTCAGGCAGCTGAAAAGTCACACTGTTGGCTGAGTTACAAACATTACTTTCCCTTATAACCTAACCTAAATACTACTAACTACTAACTACAGAAACACTACTGTCCTTTATAGCCTAATGTGGCCATGCCTGTTTCTTTAACCTGAAAAAATGAGAAACCAGCCCCTTGTGCTTCACTGTTTTGTACAGAGGGTCTGTCTGTGCTGTACTGAGAAACACTTTTCTTCCTGGAAGTGTGGACTCTGCTGAAATTTTAAAAGATTGGATCTGCCTTTACCCAAACATTAACGTCAAGGAAGTTACAAAGCTTTCAGGAAACTAATGGACTAACAACGCTCACAAACACTTGCTCTGTGTGCTAATTTGGCTAGAAAGGAATTCTGCCTAGAGACAGACATTTCAATGACACCTGTGCCAGACCCTCTGTACAAAACAAGGGGCTGGTTTACCAGGCTATGCAAAGCTCCCCACAGGCTCCCAACCTGGAGTGACAGGGCATCGGCAGCTGTCGTATCCCCCCTCTGGAAACACTACCCCCGCAGACACACACAACTCCACCCACCCCCAACCACACATTCAAACACCCATCACAAACATCATCCTTAAGACAGTCCCTCAAACCCCCCTCTCTTCAAACATAAAATACAACTTCAAAAGTATCAGGTTCACTTATATAGTATATTTCCGTCCTCACAAAATGGTTTCCTCTCTCAGTCAGCACTCTGCCTTATGTAATGGAAGGAGCCCCAGAATATTCTAGAACAGTGAAACAGAGGGGGCTTTCTCTGAAAACTAGTCTGTGAAAAAAAGTCCAATGGGTGATTAAAGATTAAAACAGTCCAACTTTTCAAGGCCAGCCCAGACCAGCCAAGCCTGTACAGCATCAGTGATGCTTGGTCCTACCGAAAGACCGACCGACCGATGGAACGACCACTGCTTTAATAAGGCCGGTACCAAGGTGCCATTAAACATGCATTTTCAGCCGTGAAACACACACACACACACACACACACACACACACACACACACACACACACACACACACACACACACACACACACACACACACACACCCACACCCACACACAATGAAGAAAGAAAGGGCCCTCCACACTCTCCTGGTCACTACTCTCAGTAATTGCATTGTATATATGCAGTATAAGTGTGGTTTTTGTTATTGTCGCAGTACCTTAATGGCCTGCAAACCCCCTATAGAGTACTTCTCGCGTAAATCCCCCTATCCATCCCACATCCCAAATTTACAAACAAACACATAAACTACCTACCTACCACGTAAAAATCAATGAAAAACAAAATAACAACCACCATTATTGTGATTTGAAAAGGAAGAGGCAAATTATTCAAAGTCTAGAGAATTGCTTCAAATCATGTCGGTATATATGAGTTTTCCTTTTAAGGAAAAAGAAAAGGGGGGAAATGGCTTTTATGCATATATGTATTTCATTATAAGGAAAGCCCATATACAGTAGTGAATGTACTGTGCTGGGCAAGAGGCTGTACAGAGAGGACTCAATTATAAATGTGCCCACTGTATGGACATGCACAGACAGGGTGATTCTTTAATGACACACAGCAAATTCTATAGTGTTAAATCAACTCCCAGAGAGCGAGAGTCCGTTTTAACACTATGCCAGTGTTTATTTTGTCCCAATCTTTGTAGTATTAATTTAACACTCAGCCCTTACATATTTGACTCCTTTACAGTTAAATCAACGTTTTGCAGTGTAATTTCATCTCTAATGCATTACCCTGAGGGTAACAATGACCAGAGAGCCACTCAGACTTCTCCTTAGACACTTAGACACAAGAGGAGAGAGTGTACCAAATGACTTCTTTATGTACAGTGCAGTTAACACAAGAAATGTGTTAAATTAAAACTACAAAGATTCGGACAAAATAAACACTGGCATAGTGTGAAAAAACTGACTGCCTCAACTGTCTCAGAGGTGATGTAACACTATAGAATTTGCATGTACTGTACTAAACAAAAAGGCACAGAGCGGACTCAATTATTATATGTGCCCAGTATACTGTATGTAAATGCACAGGCAGAACAGGGGTGGTTTCTTTAATGAACAGTCACCATTTGGAGGAGAAGCGGCCTCAGTAATGAACACGAGGACATTTTCCCAGAGAAGCTGCTCCTCTTTAATGGCCTTTTTGTCGAGTGGTGGTGGGAGACACATTCCAGGGCTAATCTGAAGTACTGTCACATCATTACACTTGGGGGCAGAGCAAAGAGGATAATCCAGCGCTCTGTTTAGGCTGCCCGCTAATAGAATAGCTTTAGCGCGAGCTTTAGCCCGGCCTCCTGACATATAACAGGGGGCAAAAAAGGCTACTCTGAAACAGCAGTAAAGCAGACGTTTTAAACGCAGAGAGAACAGCAACTCACACACACAAACACACACACACATACACACACACACACACACACAGATACACACACACACATACACAGATACGTTTTAAACGCAGAGAGAACAGCAACTCAGGGGAATTAGTTTACCAGGCAAGGCAGAGAATAAACAAATCTACACACACACACATGCAGACACACACTCAGAGACACACATACAGATACACACACACACACAGATACACACACACACAGATATACACACACACACACAAACAGACACACAGATACACACACAGGTACTAAACAAATCCACCGACGCAGGAAATCTTTCCTGTCTACAGACTGTGTGCGCATGTGATTAGTATCTCGGTAAATTCTCAAGTTCTGTGACAACATCCGAAGTAAACACAACTGTATTTGGATTCCTTTAAAATCCCACCGCTCGGATCAACAGGAGACAAACAAACAAACAAACCCACACAGTGATAAGAAAGCTGTTCGTTTCTGTTCTGTGTACAATTATTATCAGTAACAGCCTTCTGCATTCCTTCAGCGCTCTCAAATATGTTTTGTAGATCTATTTCACAAATATAATATAATATTTTTTACACCACAAAACCCAGAGCAATATTATTTGTCTGTTCAAGCATTTGCATATACTGTAATATGATTTGCACAGCTGCTGCTCTAAGGTTGATGGATAGATTATAATCTCTTTAAAATCATAAAAGCACCAGCATTTGTAGAAGTAAGAGGAGATATCCATCAAATGTTCAAGTAATGTAATTTGGATCTTCATACAGTAGGTCATGGACTTGAGGACAGTAATTGTTCTAGTCTAGTAATATAATAATAATAATAATAATAATAATAATAATAATAATAATAATACATATGTTTTATATAGCGCTTTTCATGAGACTTAAAGACGCTTTACAAAGGACAGTACAAACACACAGTATTAGGACATACATTACATACAGTACATAAGGACAGTACAGACACACACTATTGGGACATACATTACATACAGTACATAGGGACAGTACAAACACACAGTATTGGGACATACATTACATACAGTACATAGGGACAGTACAAACACACAGTATTGGGTTTGTAATGAGTAGTAATGAGTTTATCGTAATAATGATTTAGGAAGAATAGAAAGGCAAAAATAGCTAAGCAGAAAAGCACCATGTTGTCATCTCTCAGACATGTTGCCACCTGTGCAAAGCCAGGTACAGTCAATGTAGACTCCAGCTAATTAACCCTGGTGCCACAACCCTGTAACATCAAACACTGAATGTACTAGACACTTCTGTCACCAGTGGGCCAGTGTGGCCTAGTGCTTAGGGAGTTGTTCTTGGGCTCTGCATGTCACAGGTTTAGTTCTTGTACTAGTAGAAAAACACGTGTGTGTGTGGGTGGGTGTATGGGGGAGTGAATAATGAGTGCTCTCCTGCACCCTCATGAGTGTGTGCGGAACAGGACTGGTGGTAGGGAGGGGGGTTGTGTGTGTGGGGGGGGGGGCACTCTCATCCATGGCTGAGGGTAGCTAATTCACCTGTTCCTGTCATTTCCTGTAATGGGGAAATATGTTTAGTGTTCTAATGTTACTGTGGATAGATTTTAAACTATCAAAACATTCTTTAAAGATGAATTAGTATCCTATAGGGGCTTTGCAGCAGTACAGTAAACGACAGATGTGTTATGTTTTCTGGAACGATCCAAAAACTACCAAATTCTGGTAAAATGTGAAAGTGAATGGTTGATTTTGGACACAAAATAATTGATTAACTGTTGAGTGGATGGTAAATTTAATCATTAAATTGTCAGTGGCTGGAAAAGGTTAAGATTTTGTAAAATTAATTTCCATCCTTGATATATATATGGAAATTAACTTTACAAAATCTTAACCTTTTCCAGCCACAGACAATTTAATGGTTAATTTTACCAGCCACTCAACAGTTAATCACATATATGTACAGTACATATACAGCACACGTGATCTTGAACAAACAGTATTTAATGTAACTGATGTTGTCAGTGATGACAGAATCAGACGTTCAGCCATCCTTAATGAAAGGCATAACTGGTCCTTGCTTCAGTGACTGGGCACAGTGGCGGAGTGCATACAGACACACACACACATACATACACACACACACACACACACACACACACACACACACACACACACACACACACGTGTGCACAGTGGTAGAGTGCAGCGTCAACAAACCATGAAATCTTATAAAGTGCTCCTGAAAACAACCCCACTCTTCAAAAGTCACCTCTCGAGGAGGACCGTGTGGCATCAACAGCAGCAGCAGCAGGCTCGTTCATTCATTTGTTTATTCGTTCATTCATTCATTTATTTTTTACAGATGCTTTTAATCTAAGGTGACTCACAACAATGGAATAACAGTACTTGTCCTTAATACACACACACACACACATACTAATATCAAAGTGCATATTTTTATGTGCAAAAATTACAGTGCAAAAAGTTGATTTAACTGTAAAGGAGTCAAATATGAAAGGGAAGAGTGGTAAATTAACACTACACAGGCTGGGACAAACATAAACACTGACATAGTGTTAAAACTGACTCTCTCTCTCTCTCTCTCTCTCTCCCTCTCTCTCTCTCTCTCTCTCAGAGTTGATTTAACACTATAGAGTTTGGGGATATGGGATATATAGAGGATTTCCAAGCATGAAGGAGTCATTTGGCACAGTCTCCCTCCCTCTCCCCTTGTGTCTAAGTGCCGGAGGAGGTAAGGAGAGGAGAGGAGAGGAGAGGAGAGGAGAGTGGCTCTCACGCTCATTGTTACCCTCACGGCATCAATCCGGACAGCCAGCACTCAGACCCCCCCCCCTCCCTCAGACCCCCCCCACCAAACACACACACACACACACACACACACACACACACACACACATATACACGGCATCAATCCAGCCAGCCCGCCATCGCCATGCCCCACTCAGACCCCCCCCCCACTCACTCAGACCCCCTCCTACTGAGACCCCCCCCCCCCCCTCACTCAGACCCCCCCCCTACTGAGACCCCCTGCCGCTGGGTAAGTAAGTACGGACGACAGGAGCGGAGTGGCACTCTTTAAGAAACACTACTTCAGCCACACTTGAATCTGTTTCATCACACACACACACACACACATACACAGGAGTGCCACTTTTTAAGAAACACTACTTTAGCCACACTTGAATCTGTTTCATCACACACACACACACACACACACGCACGCACACACACACACACACACATACACAGGAGTGCCACTTTTTAAGAAACACTACTTTAGCCACACTTGAATCTGTTTCATCACACACACACACACACACACACACACACACACACACACACACACACACACACACACACACACACTCAGGGCTTTTTTCAGGATAGGCAAAACCATGCATGTGTGACTCAGGTAGGCTTTGGGGAAATCTCTTTCACTCAGTGGCTTAAGGTGAACTTGTAAAACATTACATTGACATTCATTCATTCGTTCGTTCACTTGTTCCTTCAGTCATTCTTTTATTTTATCTAAGGTGCTTTTATCTAAGGTGACTCCACAACAATGGAATAACAGTATTTGCCCTTCATACACATACACACATACTAATATCAAATACATACATACTTACTTACATAAACACACACATATATACATACATACATACATACATACATACATACATACGTACGTACGTACATACATACATACATACATACATACACACACACACACACACACACACACACACACACACACACACACACACACACACACACACACACACACATACATACATACATACAGACACACACACACACACACACACACACACACACACACACACACACACACACACACATACACACACACATCTCAATGCTGATCAGATATGAAAATGCAGACGATACTGGCGATGAATGTCCGTGTAAAGTGTTCTTCATCTTTCCATACACACACACACACACACACACACACACACACACACACACTTCATCTTTCCACAGCCAAACAGACCTCTTTAGTGCGCTCCCACAAGACAGCAAGACCATAGGGGCCAAACACTTGGCACACACACACACACCCACACACACACACACACACACACACACACAGCAAGACCATAGGGGCCAAACACTTGGCACAGAACAGGCAGAGTTCACTGACACATTCCAGTCTCATATCGGATGCCAAGACTGGGTTTCAGAGGCCAAAGCATCTTAGTTTTCAATGCCAAATGTGCCACTCTAAAAGTCAATATGTGGGAGAGGTTTATATGAAAGATGGAATATTAAATAAGTCAACTTTTTTAGAGTGTCTTTCCTGACCTAATTTACCATTTGTAGAGATTGCTAATATCAAATTGCGCATCTTTTTTCTCAGTAAAATGTTTATTAATTGGGGTGCTGTGGTGCAGTGTGTAGAGCACCCCGTATCATGAATGGGCAGGAGGCCTTGGGGACCCAGGTTCGAATCCAGCCTGGGCCATTTCCCATAACCCTTACCCCAACTCTCTCTATCTGCCACTCATTTCCTATCACCATCTTCACTGTCCTGTCACAATAAAGGCAAAAAAGCCTAAAAATATACTTATAATTAGTGGAGCAGTTGCTGTAACACCAGTGTATTTTATAGCCAGCATAGTTTAATGCTCCTGTTTTATTTTGGGGTGTAAGTGGGGCACATAGATAAGGGACACTTTTTTTTTACCTCCTTTCACTATTACATCACATCCTGAAATTTCAAAGTAAAAAAGTCATTAATTAGTTGCCAATTATCTGTCAGTGACAAATAGCAGTAAATGTATATTTATGCTTGTCCTCTGTCGTCACGGATACTGTACAACAATACGCTCATCGTCACGGAGACTGTACAACAATACACCATCATCCCTGTCACACACACACACACACACACACACACACACACACACACACACACACACACATATCCCTGCCCAACGTAACACAGTAACACACCGTTTGCATGACAACCACTCATCTCATTCCTGCACTTTGTTTAAAAATCGATACCAACCTCTCCAAACCCAGAGGTATTTTAACCTATTACGCTCTTCAATATAACTCTGCTCTAAGGCACTCTAAAGGGCCACAATACAGACACACACACACACACACACACACACATACACACACAGCAATACCCTTCATTTGACTTTAATATACATTGAACCTGCATGAAGATGAAGAATGCCTTTTCAGCAGAAGAAAATCAGAGAGAGAGAGAGTGAAAGAGAGAGAGAGAGGGGGAGAGGGAGAGAAAAAACAAACATCTCAAGTTACATGGGGCCCAAATGCAGCCCCCCCCCCTCACACACACACACACACACACACACACACACACACACACACACTCCCCCCACTCTCAATTTAACGCTGATCAATGCGGCGGATCGATGTTTGGGAAGATGATGAGAGGTGAGGACACTAGCTGGCGTCAGTCACAACCAAAATAGATACATCACTGATACTTTACATGAAGACCGTAATTGCTCATGGAGTCAGGGGGGGAGTGTGTGTGTGTGTGTGTGTGTGTGTGTGGGGGGGGGGGGGTTGAAAGGTGGTGTGTGTGTGTGTGTATAGAAGTATAAATGATACATTACATGAAGACGGTAATTGGTCATGGAGTCAGGGAGGGAGTGTGTGTGTGTGCGTGTGTGTGTGTGTGTGTGGATGGGGGGGGGGGGGGGGGTGGAAAGGTGGTGTGTGAGTGTGTGTGTGTATAGATCACTGATACATTACATGAGGATGGTAATTGGTCATGGAGTTGGGGGGGGGGGGGGGGCAGGGATGGGGGGAGTGGATAGGTGTGTGTGTGTGTGTGTATGTGTGTGTGTGTGTATGTGTGTTTGTGTGTGTATGCGCGAGTGTGTGTGCATATGTGTGTGTGTCTGTGTGCATATGTGTGTGTGTGTGTCTGTGTGCATATGTGTGCATATGTGTGTGTGTGTTTGTGTGCTTTCACACAAGAAAGGCTATATGCTTCATGCTTCCTCTGCATTATAAATAGCTGGAATTAGAGGAAATCAAGATGGCGGGAAGATGCATCACTTCCTCGCAGCCCGCGGTCTTGTGTTTCTGCTGCTTCTGTCGCCCTGTGCAGCAGATGTCTGAGACGACGGCAGAGGTGTGTGTGTGTGTGTGTGTGTGTGTGTGTGTGTGTGTGTGTGTGTGTGTGTGTATGTGTTCTGTGTGTGTGTGTGTGTGTGTGTGTGTGATGTGAGGGAAGGGCGACATGCGGTGTGTGTGTGTGAGTGTGTGTGTGTGTGTGTGTGTGTGTGTGTGTGTGTGTGATGTGTTTGTATGTGTGTGATGTGTGTGTATGTGTGTGTGTGTGTGTGTGTGTGTGTGTGTGTGTGTGTGTGAGGGAAGGGCGACATGCAGTGTGTGAGGGCCTTACATCATGCCTAAACCCAGCATGGCTTGGCCACCCCCACTAGCAGGTGGAAGGGGAAATGTTAGCCAGAGTAACAGCTCACAAACTGCAGGTTTATAGGTTCTGTTAACACAGTGCAGTTTATGACCAATAGAATCATTATCATACTACGAAGTTATATCATACTATGAAAAGTGGAGTGCGTGTGTGTGTGTATGTGTGTGTATGTGTGTGTGTGTGTGTGATGTGAGTGGAAGGGCAACATGCTGTGTGTGAGGGTCTTACGTCATGCCCAAACCCAGCATGGTATGCCCCCCCACCCCCCACCCCCACCTAGCAGGTGGGCCTAACCCAAAACACACAGGTTATTATTAATGAAACAATAAATCAATCAAACAAAAGAAGCCTTCTGATTGGGTGGGCCTGGCTGGTTGGCTGGCCCACCCGTGGCTACGGCTATGGCTACAGCTCCAAAACGGCTTTAGGTTTATAGCTGTTGTTAAAGGAGTCCTTTCATCGTTATTTTTATTCATATTTCTGTGTCGCCACTATGGTTGAATGCATTGTGCGTCATTTCTGTGAAAAATTATGTCTTAGTTCTCTTGCTTGACGCTGTTTTCTGTAAGCTATAACAGGTCTAGTGGTTGAACGACTGACTTTTGCGGTGTCCCTCGTGAATATCCATGACGTGTCAATAAGGCACCTCTGATTGGGCAAATTCGCTGTCTTTTGCTCACCTAGCTTCTGTCCACCAATCCTTTGGGATGTGGGCTTGCCATACATGGCTCTGCGCGGGGCTTACGACCTAGTGACGTAGATAGGTTTAGCATGCTCTGATCCGCTCGTTTTGGTTAGCTTGACCCTTCAATGACCAGTAAAACCATGAGGGTCGTGCTGCGTGCATATACTGCTTGTTGTGACCCACCACATTGTAAATAGAGCTACTCAAAGTGTTTTTTAGCAGAAGGACCCCTTTAACACAGTGCAATGTCTGACCAAAAGAATCTCCGTTGTTATATCTTACTACCAGAAGGGACTATTCAGTTCATTCATTTCAGGGGAAGTGAAAAATGTGTGAACTGTGAACCATATGATTAGGCTTTGTCACTACTAAAAACTTGACTTGCTTTATCTTAAGCAAGTGCCTGTGCAAATGTCACGATGTCACAAGTTTTCCTGCTAAAATGTTAATTAAAATGTGGCTGTATCATTAGGAAGTGAACTTGTGGTGATTATCCATAAAATACCTTTTAGAGGGTATAAATGCCATTCTTTTCAGCAGATTGTCTGTGTGTGTGTGTGTGTGTGTGTGTGTGTGTGTGTGTGTGTGTGTGTGTGTGTGTGTGTGTGTATCTGCGTATCTGTGTGTGTGTGTGTGTGTGTGTGTGTGCTTGTGTGAATGTGTATGCGTGTCTGTGTCTGTGTGTCTGTATCTGTGTGTGTGTGTCTGTGCGCCTGTGTTTGTGTGTGTGTGCCTGTGTGTGTGTGTGTGTGTGTCTGTGTGTGTTAGTCTGTGTGTGTCTGTGTGTGTGTGTTAGCCTGTGTCTGTGTTTCTGAGTGTGTGTGTGTGTGTGTGTGTCTGTCTGTGTGTGTGTAGGTGTGCCTGTTAGTCTGTGTATGTGTGCCTGCATGTGTGTTAGTGTGTGTGTGTGTTAGTCTGCGTGTGTTAGTGTGCCTGTGTGTGTGTGTGTGTGTGTGTGTGTGTGTGTGTGTGGGTGAAACTGAGGGCAGTTGAAACCTCAAAAAGGGTCAGTGGCTTGGCCATTAGAGTGCCCCATGGCTAATTGGCCTGTCTGCACTGATGCAGGAGGTGGCTAACCCGCTAACCCGCTAACGCGCGCTAACAGTGGCCTACAATGATCACAGGAGGCTAACAGCGCTAACAGCGAAAGCCTCAAGCGTGGCAGAGGATCATTACTTCATAAGAATAACTTCAAAGGTGACATCAGTAACGGCTGATTTATGTATTAGCTTTGAGCATTTCCATCCACATTCGTTTTGAACTTTTAGTCCACGTTTTTTCGTTTTTTTTTTTTTTTTTTCTGAGGCACTGTGTCTGCTCTCTGCTGCCCATATTGGGTTAGATATTAGTGGAAGCTGACAGGTACATTCTAAAAAATCAAACGTCGGTATGTAAAAGACTGTCAAAGACTGGACAATACTTCTACAGTACAGGCCAAAAGTTTGGACACACCTTCTCATTCAATGAAGTCATTAAAACTATAAATGAACACATCTGGAATTGTGTTAAGTTAAGACTTAACACTTTTTTGTTAAGTACATAATTCCGTATGTGTTTATTCACAGTTTTGATGCCTTCAGACTGAATCTGCAATGTAAAGTCATGAAAATAAAGAAAACACATTGAATGAGACGGTGTGTCCAAACTTTTGGCCTGTACTGTATGTATGTAAAAGACTGTCAAAGACTAGTCAATACTTATATATTCATTTTCACTTAACGAAGCACAATCCCCCCCACCCCCCACCCCATGTACAGTTTAGACTAGCAATCAGCAGTTTCCCTGCATATCCTACTCTACCCAGTATGTCTATGCATGCCACAACTAAATATCCTTGTACACTTTTTACATTACATTACACTTCACTTTGCTGACGCTCTTGTCCAGAGCAACTTACAGTTATTTAGGTGCAGGGTTTCAGTTACAGTCCCTGGAGCAATATAGGGGTTAGATGCCCTTCCTCAAGGGCACTTCAGCCACAGAGACCCTTAGTTGTTTACTCCCCAGTGCTATATACAGTACTTGTGTCCTTGTATGAGGCACATTTGAATTCCATAGTTCTGTTTAACATGGATTTTTTAAAGCGATACAATACACAATGTTTCCAGAGGAGGAAAAAAGCACCCATGTGACTGGGCATGGTTTAACCCTTTACAGGCCAGAGTCACAGATTTATGAGGTAAAATAAA
The DNA here is from genome assembly GCA_030347295.1 of Setipinna tenuifilis. Lineage (NCBI taxonomy): Eukaryota > Metazoa > Chordata > Actinopteri > Clupeiformes > Engraulidae > Setipinna > Setipinna tenuifilis. The sequence continues at coordinate 3,314,938 of CM059272.1, forward strand.
TGTTTCAGTTTTTACATTCACTGTGGTATTGTGTGGTGGTGGGTGTATACTAACTCATTAAAACTTTGTTTGTTTTATTAGACGTGAGGCTTCTTACAACCACAATTTAATGGTAAAACATCCCTGTTTTGATCTATCGTTTTGGCTTTACGGACTCAAATGTTGTTTTAAAGAATATTTTGTACTCTGTGTGACATCCCTAAGTCACAAGGGACTCAGTCAACTTTAGATCAATTACCTCCTGGAATCACTTATGAAACTCTTTTTTCTCTCCCCCTCGCCAACACGTCTGTGTGTCCTCAAATATGCTACCAAACACATCAGTAACTGATCTCAGTACAAGGAAAAAAACAGTGTTTGTTTGTGAAGATGCCTGGTGTGGTAAACATGCTGTTAACTAGGTCATCTCGCACTCTGCGAAATCAAGCTCTCTCTGAGAACACGGACATGGCCTTGTTTGTTACAGACGCCAGCCTCAAACATGTTTGCTGCCTGTAAAGTACTTGAAACAAACCAACATCGTGTAAAAAGGGCTTACAAATCCACATCCTGTAACAAACCAACTTCCTGTAAACAGTGTAACAAACCAACACCCTGTAATTGTTCTAATAAACCAACTTCCTGTAAATGTTCTCTAACAAACCAACATCCTGTAATTGTTCTAATAAACCAACATCCTGTAATTGTTCTAACAAACCAACATCCTGTAACGGGTTCTAACAAACAAACATCCTGTAATTGTTCTAACAAACCAACATCCTGTAATTGTTCTAACAAACCTACTTACTTTTCTATACGCACACAAAGGTTAATTGCAAGAAAACATGAAATAGAATATGAAATAGATCGACTGATTTAGCAGTCCACAATCGCAACCTCTTCTCAAACTTGCTTAGAACATGAAAAGGGCATGTATTCACATGCCTGAACAGGGGAAGTATGTTGTAATTGGCTGCCACTACTGTCAATCAATAGGCAGCTCAGGCACCGGTCAGCCCTTTGCCAAACTAACACACCAACATCCTGTGAACAGTCTAACAGACCAACATCCTGTTAACCGTCTAACAAACCAACATCCTGTAATTGTTTGCCAACACTTTCTACGAAGCTTGTATTCATAAGCCTTTATAAACACATCCATAAAAGCTTATATGCATTCATAAATAAGTATAAAATATGTATAAATAGTTATGAATACTAATTTTAACCATTATTAAGCTTTATGAAGACATTATAACCCTTTATGAATGTGGTTATAGAGTCTTATGAATACAAACTTCATAGAAAGTGTTATCGATTGTTCTAACAAGCCAACATCCTGTAAACAGTCTAACAATCCAGCTTGATTCAGCACCGACAGTGGTATCAGTTACAGCGAGACCTTTGCTCCGTGAAGGGCATACCTGTGTGATGTGTTGTGACAAGGGCCAGGCAGACTATCAGGTGTTCTCGGCTGCTAGGTGTGCTCTACCTGCCCTCTAAGGTCGCCCGAAAGACAGCGAAAGTTGATGTGCCATGGCTGATCCAAGTTGATCGGGACACAGGATAAGAAATATCAAACTTGGGGGTGCTGTGGCGCAGTGCGTAGAGCACCTGTACCATGAATGGGCACGTGTCCATGGAGGGGGACCCAGGGCACTCACCCTACCCCACTCACTTCCTGTTCTGTCTCAATAAAGGCAAAATAGCCCCCAAAAAATATACCTTAAAAGAAATGTCAAACGTGGCAGTTGCCAAAAACATACGCGCTGAGAGCACAATTTAGACACCAGCTCAAGAACATGGACACAATGAAAACAATGAACTGTTGTGCTCCATTTGCCCTCCAAGACAGCTCTGAAAGACAGCAAACGTTGATGTGCCATGGCTGATTCAGGTTGGTCAGGACCAGAGGTGTCAATCACGGGTTCAGAAAGTAAAAACCCTGCCACAAATTTAATCCAAACCAGCTTTGAATCAGCTGATCGTAATGAGCACTCAAGACAGGTAGATCAGATCAGCTAGTCAGTAAAGTCACCTGGGTTAGAAGGAAAACCTGTGTTGGCAGGGATTTTACTTTCTGAACCCGGGATTGACACCTCTGGCTACAACTTAGCTATTTTGGCTAGTCGCCACACATAGTGTCATGAGGCATCATAACATGTCACCAAACACTGGGTTAGAGGAAAATGTGGCAGGGTTTTTACTTTCTGAACCCGGGCCAGGATTGACACCTGTGGTTGCAACACGGGATAAGAAATGTCAAACGTGGCGTTGGCCAAAAAACCACCATTGTGCCCCGTCTCTCCAGGCACCCGCTCAAACACACGGAGACAATGAAAACAATGAACTGCGGTGCCACACACACACACACACACACACACACACACACACACACACACATACACACACACAGGAGGAAACACAAACACGGCCGAGTAGCCTGTTTGACATTTAGGTGAATGACTGTTGAGACAGGTGCACCCGCGGAGCACGCCAAACACAAAAAACCTTCAGCCTTCTGCACATCTCACTTCTCAGGAAAATGTGTGTGTGTGTTTGTGTGTGTGTATGTGTGTGTGTGTGTCTCTAAGTGTGTGTGTGTGTGTGTGTGTGTGTGTGTGTGGGTGTCTGTGTATGTGTATGTGTGTCTGTCTGTGTGTCTGTGTGTGTGTGTGTGTGTGTGTGTGTGTATATGTCTCTAAGTGTGTGTGTGTGTGTGTGTGTGTGGTGTGTGTGTGTGTGTGTGTGTGTATGTCTCTAAGTGTGTGTGTGTGTGTGTGTGTGTGTGTGTGCGTGTGTGTGTGTATGTCTCTAAGTGTGTGTGTGTCTGTGTATGTCTCTAAGTGTGTGTGTGTCTGTCTGTATGTATGTGTGTGTGTGTATATATATGTGTGTGTGTGTGTGTGTGTGTGTGTGTGTGTGTGTCTAAATCTATATGACAACCCCCTCAGCCTTGTGCACATCTCACTTCTCAGGAAAATGAACATTCCAATTGTTCCTGTCAGTCCTCTCCCGGTAAAAACAGAAAATGAGGTTTTGTGCTGGGCTGTGTGTGGGCCGGGTCTGCAACATTCAGACAAAAACAACACAACACAACACAACACCGCTGGGTCTTCAACAAGCTCTTTGAACAGTGAATAGTAATGGTGTTACTATTCACCCCCCCCCCCCCCCACACACACACACACACACATACACCCATCCTCAAACTATATCCTATGCACTATACTCCCCCCTCCCCATGCACAGTTTTAGACAAACAATCACTAATTTCACTGCATGTCCTACTCTACCCAGTATGTCTATGCAAGTGACAATAAAACATCCTTGTGTCCTTGTGTCCTTGAATGGCCATTTACCACCAGGCCTATGTAGCCCACATGCACATACATGCATTATTGAAGCATGCAGTATGTCTATGCATGTGACAATAAAACATCCTTGTATGCTTGTATCCTTGTATCATAGTATAAAATGAAAATCACAGAGTTCTGGCTTTTATCTCAGCACCCGTCTTGACTTCAAAGGCCTCTTTGACGTAGAAATTGATCCTTTAAGTCTTTACACAAAACGTGTTTGGCTAATGAACAGCTTCCTCTGCTTTAGTACTAGCAGAAGACAATCATTTGTCAAGTGCTTTGAGTTGTCATTAAATGCCCATAGGGATTAATGAGAAAGAGATAATGTTCTATGAGGTTGGTCACTCTGGTGGAATAAGCCTCTTCAGAGTGAGTGGTCACTCATGATAATAGTGCTTTACAGTGCTTTACAGTTTGGCAAGGTCACAACAAGACAGCATTTCTTGCAGTACAATGGCGTCGGAGCAGTTGAACACAATAACGAAATGGCGCAATGACATAATGAGGCAATGGCCCGTTGATGCGGGCTCTTGCGTTACACAACAATGCAATGTCACAACAACACAATGCCCTGTTGATGCGGGCTCTTGCGTGACACAACAATGCATCAAGTAGCAATAATAATAATAATAATAATAATAATAATAATAATAACCTGTATTTGTATAGTACAATTCAGACAAGATGTAGCTCAAAGTGCTTCACCAGTTTGGCAGAAAAAAACACAAGGCAGCATTTGCTGCGGCTTGATAGCACCGAGACAGTTCATTCGGGCGCTGCTGACAGTTCCTGCTTGTGTCCATAGGGGTGACAGGGGTGGGTGATGAAAAACTCCCTGTTTTTGCATGTGGATTATTTAACTAAAGGAAGAAACCTCAGGCAGAACCGTGGCCCCTAGGGGAGCCCATCTGCCGGGGCTGTGATCGGCAGTCACTTACCATAATGGAATATCAAATATAAGCAAATATAAGCTGCAATAACTTATTTAGCAGCTAGACACACAACACTATACAACACTTACACATTCAATTTCCTCAATGAACTCATTTTATGGCAGTGGAGGCAAGTATTTAAAATATGTCATTCTTAGAATTTTTTAACTCTCTTTTATCATTTTTTGGTAAGTAACCGTATAATAAGTGGGATAATGTTCTGTGAGGTTGGTCATTCTCGTTGCCCCTCCAGAGTGATTCAAGACTCCTCTGAGAATGATTGACATTGACATTAATGACATTATCCCACTTATAATACGGCTACTTGCCAATAAAAATGATAAAAGAGAGTTAAAAACACCTAAATATGATAATATTTTAAATATTGTGTTTCCCCTTCATGGCCTCTACTGCTAAAATGAGTTCATTCAGGAAATGGAATGTATAAGTGTTAGCGTAGCAATGTGTCCAGCTGTCTAAAATAACTTGTTGCAGCTTGTTGTTGATATTTCGTTATAATAAATGACTACTTGGGGAGTGATTACGAAAGAACCATAAAACCTGTTGCCATGGACAACGGTCACTACACAGCCATTTTCAGCAGCCATTATACAAAAATATCTGACCTTCAAACGCTGGAGCGGCCCATTCAAGGTCAAAGAGACTGCGGGCTCTGAGCTCTGAATGTTCGTCAGCATACTAAAGAGCCGTGTAACAACAAATGCAAATGCAATTTACTAACCGTTTCAGAATACAAAAGACATAATTACAGCAAGTGAATTAGCCACCCTGTAAACATACACCAAACCAATCATCTTTAAGGTGTTGTCAGTTGGTAGATGCATAACGACACAGGTGAAGGACGACACCAGCGGTGGTACGCTCTTTTCATTAAAACCTTCCCAGCTTGTTATTTAAGCCCACTTTTCTATTCACGGTAGTCTAAAAAGCCTCTTAATTACAAGGTTGAGTTAATTGCTTTCGGGAAAATTGCATGAGAGTCTCTTCTGTTGTTGTTGCGGTGGCTAATAAGCAACGGGCAATGGCATCTGAGGGATGGTGGCATTTGATATCCAAAGCCGCGGTGCAGACAGACACACAAAATGGCCCAGAGTTTATTCTTTGTGTTTGTGTCTCTGGAATCAATAGCTATCATCCATTTGAAATTAAACTCAGATTAAATCCAAATTGCATCACTGAAAGTCACGTTTGAAGAGTCTCATTTAGAAAGATGGCCTGCTCGTCCATGCCAGCCAAACCCAAACCCCTGTTGCCCGGTGCATTAATCTAACTCAAAGCGCGTGTGTTTGTGTGTGTGTGTGTGTGTGTGTGTGTGTGTGTGTGTGTATGTGTGTGTGTGTGTGTCTGTGTATGTGTGTGTGTGTGTGTGTGTGTGTGTGTGTGTGTCTATGTGTGTGTGTATGTTAATCTAACTCAAAGCCACGTGGAGCGGTGTCCTGATTAACTCTAACCTTTATGATATAATATTGGGGCATTCGGCTCTGCTGCTCAAAACTGTTTTATCTGCAAAGGGTAATGTGCCGGCATGGTAAAAAGCAGTTTGGCACACGCTCTCTTTCTGTCTCTCTTTCTGTCTCTCGGCCTGTCTGTCTGTCTGTCTGTCTCTCTCTCTCTCTCTCTCTCTCTCTCTCTCTCTCTCACACACACACACACACACACACACACACAGAAACACACACACACACACACACACACACACACACAAAAGACCTGGCATAAACAAATCCAACTGTCCTGTCAACATGCCTGAAATGGGAATGAAAAAGGAAAAAGGAGGAAAAATAAGCTTACGGTACCTTGGACAATTAGATGTACTTTGGCACACTCTCTCTCTCTCTCTCTTGTTCTCTCTCTCTCGCTCTCTCTCTCTCTCTCTCGTTCTCTTGTTCTCTCTCTCTCGTTCTCTCTCTGCCGTTCTCTGTCTCTCTCTCTCACACACACAGACCCCCCCCCCCCACACACACACACACACACAAAAGGCCTGGCTGGCATAAACAAATCCAACAGCCCTGAAATGGGAATGAAAAAAGGACAAAAAAAAACCTTACTTTGGACGATGAGATTTGGGCAGTTTGTCCGACAGGATGGAGCAGACAAATTCAACTGTGACAGGCTTGAAATGGGAATGAAAAAGGAAAAAGGAGGGGAAAAAAGAAGCCTTACTTTGGACGATGAGATGTACTTTTGTAGATTTGGGCAGTTTGTCCGAGAGGATGGAGCACACGTACGGGCCCTCATCGTGCAGGTCCACGTTCTCGATCTTGATGCTGTACTCCGTGTGGACCGTATCCAGGAGGATGACCCGCGGGTCCAGAGACCACTTCTCCTCCCCGGCGAACAGGATGGTGGTGCGGTTCAGCCAGGCCACTCGCGACACCTTACTATCCACACTGCATCTGGAGAGGGAAAGGGGGGGGGGAGAGAGAGAGAGAGAGAGAAATACAGATAAATGATAAATACTTCATCTTATCCACACTGCATCTGTCCATCAGAGAGAGGAAGAGAGGGAGAGAGAGAGAGAAAGAGAGAGGGAGTGAGAGAGAAATACAGATAAATGAGAAATACTTTACTGTCCATCAGAGAGAGAAAGAGAGGGAGAGAAAGAGAAAGGGGGAGAGCGATAGACGATAAACATACAGTTGTGGTAATAAGTTAACATACCGTGACAGAGACAGAGAGAAAGAGAGAAAAAGAGAGAGGTAGAGGAAGAAAGAGAGAGGGCGAGGAAGAAAGAGAGAGGGAGAGGAAGAAAGAGAGAGGGTGAGGAAGAAAGAGAGAGAGAGAGGAAGTAAGAGAGAGAGAGAAAGAGAGAGAGGGAGAGAGAGAGAAGGAGAGACAGAAAAATAGAGGGAGATAAATGATAAACATACATTCACAGTATTCCACACTGACTGAAGTAGCTCATAACGCAGATGATTAAAATGCATTAGACAACTGTAATAGTCTCCATGGCCTATCAAAAACATGTTATCACCCCAAGCACCGGTGTAATAGGCATCATGTTTCATGATCTCCAAGTCAAATATCAGGTTGTCAGCTCACAAAAAGTGCTAATGTATTCAATCTGTCTTTTTTATTTCATGTATTAGTGACTGAATACTCAAGGTTACAAAAACCGATAAATTCTCCTTTGCCAGACGAGCATGTTGCGTTCGAGGATGAACCGTCTCAAGGTGCTATGGATCACACACACACTGATATGCAGGAACTACACAGCAAAGTTCTCAGAGTTAATTTCCCAGTGTTCAGCAAAAGTGTTAAATTAAGAGTGTAAGTGTAAAAGATTAAGAGTTGAAATTACACTGCAAAAAAGTTGATTTAACTGTAAAGGAGTTAAATATGTAAACGGAGGAGTGTTACATTAACACTACAAAGATTGGGACAAAATAAACACAAATAACACAATGCAATTTATGACCAATTGAACCATCGTTATATCTTACTACCAGAAAGGACTATTCAGTTCATTCATTTCAGGGGAAGTGAAAAAATATGTGAACTGTGCCATATAATTAAGCTTTGTCACTATAAATTTGATCTGTATAGATCTGTATTTGATCTGTATAGAATTTATCTGCGTAAACTACAGTTTTTAGCTAAGACCTGGACTTTGCTATACATATTGGTGGATAATTACATTTTCACACAGGCCTGTTGGTCTTAGTCATATTATCTCAGGCCGTGGTCAAACCCCATCGCTCCATTTACTTAATATGCTACAAGGGCGGGAAACATATTAATATTGCATTAGTCATTTAAAAACATTAGCACATTATTATAATGTAATGAATTAGCATCCTCACCGCAGGCTCACACATTAAAAGAGGTGTGTGTGTGTGTGTGTGTGTGTGTGTGTGTGTGTGTGTGTGTGTGTGTGTATGATTGTAATACATTAAAAGGTGTGTAGTGATACAGTTGTGCTGATAAGTTTACATACCCTGGCAGAAGTTTCCATACCCTGGCAGAATTGATGATTACTAACCGATATAGAAAACTGTTTTGTGCTTGTGTTACCATGAAAAAACATGTGTTAAATACAATGTACAGTTGTGCTCATAAGTTTACATACCCTGGCAGAATTGGATGCTTTCCTAGCCATTTTTTTCAGAGGGTCATTTTGGTAGTTTTTGTTGTCATTATGATTTAAATAAAGCAAACACAGGTGTTACACAGGTGACAATAAGTGGCTTTAGCCAACACTAACCATGATTGAAAGAAAGGTTTTTGTGTTATCATTCATTTTTTCTGAAAAATGGTTAAGAAATCATAAATTCTGCCAGGGTATGTAAACTTATGAGGCTACCAATAGCCTTTTGGCTGTGAGCTGGGAGAGTTCTATCACTGCTTTCTAATTGGCCATCTGTAGAGCTGAGCGTAAGTAAGTTGAGTAGCTATTTACGGCTATTTATTTGTGATTTTTGTTGTTGTAAACTAGGTTAGATATCTTTCGGCCCTGGCCTTGATAAACTACAGCGCCCACACTCTTAAACCGTGAAGGGCAGAAGTCCCTTTTTAATGGCACCATTAATTCTGTGTGTGTGTGTGTGTGTGTGTGTGTGTGTGTGTGTGTGTGTGTGTGCGCGCAGCGACCTCCAGCAGAAATATATGCTGCTCACTCAAGGGTATCCTCTCTCTCTCTCTCGCCCGCACACACACACACACGCGCACACACGCACACACACACACACACACACACACACGCCTGACTTCCTGCGAATGAGCACTGTACTGCATTTGTGAGCTTTAGCCTAATTTTCCATTATAAATCCTGCCGGGTGCAGAAAGGAGAGGAGAGAAGCTGTAAAGTAGCATTCCTGATAAATGTTTTGTTTTTAAAATTGGATGCCTGAGTTGCTGCTTTGATGGCAGGCTTATAAGTCGCTGGTAGACGTCAACTCTCTTCAAACGTGTCTGGCTCCAGTGTGCTTTTACAATGAAAGAAATTAAATAAATAAAACCAAAAAAAGAAAAGCCAACCACTTTACGCTTTTTAATTAATGAGTCCATTATTAAGTACATGGCATCTAAGACCCCGAGACCACTACAGATGAAGTGGGGCAAGAAATACCTTTTGGGCGAAATACTGTACAGCTCGAGTCCAGTCCAGCTTGCTTTAACCCTTAGGTTAGATTAACTTTAGCAGATATCATTCAGATAAATGCAGCACATCAACACTTTCTATGAAGCTTGTATTCATAAGACTCTATAACCACATTCATAAAGGATTATAATGCCTTAATATAGCTTTATAATGGTCGAAATACAACTGACTACAGTCGAGTCCAGTCGAGCTTGCTTCTTTCTAACTTTAGGAGATACCATTCAGACAAATGCACCACATCAGTGGCTGTGGAGAGAAATTTCCAGCCCTAGAAGAGGAGATTATATGAGTGTGAGTGTACGTGTGTCCTAGCCCTAGCAAAGATAGATGACAACAGAAACTACCCAAATGACCCTCTGAAAAATGGTTAAGAAGTCATCCATTGCCACACAGCAAAATTGTCAGAGTTCATTTCCCAGTGTTCAGCAAAAGTCTAAGTGTAAGATTAAGAGTTGAAATTACACTGCAAAAAGTTGATTGAACTGTAAAGGAGTTAAATATGTAAAGGGAGGAGTGTGTTAAATTAACACTACAAAGATTGGGACAAAATAAACACTGGCACAGTGTTAAAATCTAACTCTCTCAGAGTTGATTTAACACTCTAGATTTTTGCTGTGTACCAGTCAGACAAATGCACCACATCAGTGGACGAGCTGTGGAGAAATTTCCACCCCTAGAAAAGATGGTAACACTTCTATGAAGCTTGTATTCATAAGACTCTATAACCACATTCATAAAGGGTTATAATGCCTTCATAAAGCTTCATAATGGTCGAAATACAGCTCACTACAATCCAGTTCAGCTTGCTTCTTTTCAACTTTAGCAGATACCATTCAGACAAATGCACCACATCAGTGGACGGGCGGGCGGGAGGGGGAGAAATTTCCAGCCCCAAAAAAGATTACGTGAGTGTGAGTGGACATGTGGACAGGCACAGGGCCCTAGCAAAGACAGATGACCGCTGGTCTCTGTGTGTTTGAAGGGGTATTGATGACCGTCATTACTTCTGATGCAATGTGTGCTATTATGTGGTTATAAGACTCTATAACCACATCCATTACGGGTTATAATGCCTTTATAAAGCTTCAGAATGGTTGAAATTAGCATTCATAACTATTTATAAGCACTCATGGCTGCACCCACAGGCAGGTGAACCTTTATAACCTAGAATGCACTGTGTCACTTGATGTTGGAATAGAGCTTATGACATAGCATTATAATGCCTTAGGAGTACAGTCATTGTTATGTATAAACAGTTATATATACTTTACATACTTTACGTATGCATATAAGCCTTTATGAACGTGCTTATGAAGTCTTACAAATACAAGCTTCATAGAAAGTGTTACTGAAATATCTT
>CM059272.1:3328192-3355692 GCA_030347295.1 Setipinna tenuifilis
GTGTAAAACAGCTTGGTATCATCCAGGTGTTATAACACACACACACACACACACACACACACACACACACACACACACACACACACACAAATGCACACACACATGCAAACTCAGAGCTCAATGTGGTCTCGCTCAGCTCCTGCTCCGCTCTGCTCTGCTCGGGCTGATAAGAGGAGCACAAATCACAGGAAATAGCAACGCAAAACCAGCTCAGTACCATCCAGGTATTGTCATTAGAGAAGTTCAAATATGGATGTAAAATGACGCATTAGACTAAGAGGGCGTATAGAAGAAGCAACTGGACTCATCATTTAGCTTTGCTAGGCTAGGGCCCTGGTGCCCATCCGTCCACTCACGTAATCGCTTCCATAGAATTTGCTATTTATGGTTGAAAATGATGCATTAGACTAAGAGGGCGTATAGAGAGAGGGAGTGGAGTGTGTAGGCAGACCAAGCATACCCCAAGTAGACCTCACCTCACCCTGGCAAAACAGTTCAGTATCATCCAGGTGTTGTAATTAGAGAAATTCAAATACACAGCAAAGTTTTCCCAGAGTTAATTTCCCAGTATTCAGCAACGGTGTTAAAATTAGAGTTGAAATTACACTGCAAAAAGTTAATTTAACTGTAAAGGAGTCAAATATGTAAGATATGAGTGTTACATTGACACTACAAAGATTGGGACAAAATAAACACTGGCATAGTGTTAAACCCGACTGTCTCAGAGTTGATTTAACACTATAGAATTTGCTGTGTATCTGCTGAAGTTAAAAAGAAGTGAGCTCGACTGGACTCATTTCATCTTTGCTAGGCTAAGGCCCTGGTGCCCGTACATCCACTCACGTAATCGTCTCTTCTATAGAATTTGCTGTGTGTGGATGTAAAATGAGGCATTAGACTGTGAGGGCATATAGAGTGGAGTGTGTATCTGTATGCAGACCAAGTGTATCGCAAGTAGACCCCACATGACCCTGGCAACAACCGCCACCCAAGCTCTCAGCTTTTTTTTGTACAAGTAATAATAATCTTTACTTGTATAGCACAAGTCATACATACAAGATGCAGCTCAAAGTGCTTTACAGTTTGGCAAGGTCACAACAAGACAACATTTCTTGCAGTCCAGTGGCACCGCAGCAGTTGAACACAATAACGAAATGGCGTAATGATGCAGTACACTGGAGCCAGACATGTTTTAAGAGATGACGTCTACCAGCGAGCAGCCATCAAGCACTCAGGCATCCAATTTTAGAACAAAACATTTATCATGAATGCACCTTTACAGCTTCTCTCCTCTCCTCTCTGCACCCAGCTGACCCTGGTAACCACCACCTGACCACCCGAGGCCTCAGCTGACCTTAATCTCTCCTCAGAGAACAGACAACAGACCCCACCACACACACATACACACACGCACACTCGCCTCAGAGAACAGACGCCCCCCCCACAAACACACACTCGCCTCTGCCACAGCACACGGCACACACACAGACAGATGTGTGCTCTGCTCCCCCCCCCCACCCCAAAGACACTCTCCCCTCAGAGAACAGACTCGCCCCCCCCACACACACACAAACACACTCAGAGAACAACTCCCCCCCCCCACACACACACACACACAACCATACTCTCCCCTCAGAGAACAGACCCCCCCCCCCCCCCCACAAACAAACACAATCTCCCCTAAAAGAACAGCCCCCCCCCCCCACAAACAAACTGCCGCCTCAGAGAAGAGACGCCCCCCCCCACAAACACTCTCTCCTCAGAGAACAGCCCCCCCCCACAACAAACACTATCCTCTCAGAGAACAGACCCCCCCCCCCCAACAAACACTATCCTCTCAGAGAACAGATCCCCCCCACAAACACACTGTCACCTCTGCCTCTGCTCCAGCACACGGCACACACACAGATAGACACTCTGTGCCTTTGCTGCTATGAAAATAAAACTGCATCTCTGCAGATCTGAGCTAATGGAGAGCTGGCAGTGGCTTGGTGTGAGGAGGAGAGGAGGTGGAGAGGAGAGGAGAGATGCACTCGCAAGCCTTTAGCCACAGCCCCCCCCACACACACACACACAACCCGACCCCCCCCCCCCCCCCCCCCCCCCCCCCCCCCCCCCCCCCCCCCGCGAAGGCACCGTGGGGGCACTCAGCGCCTGATCGCTCAGAGATGCTCAGGCCACCTCTTGACATATAACACACACACACACACACACACACACACACACACACACACACACACACACACAAATGCACACACACTCTCTGATGCAGGAGCGCTGCTCTCCAGACCCACAGGGGATATGAGTATGAGCTATGAGATGCCGGCACGGGGAGAGGGACACACACACACACACACACACACACACACACACACACACACACACACACAACCTCCTTCTTCTTTCCATCAGATGCAGGCACGGGGAGGGGGGAGGGAGGAAAAAAAAACAAAAAAGAAACCATTTAACCCCCCCCCTAACCCACACCCCCTTTCCTTCCATGCTGCTTCAACTACATGGGTTTCAAGGTAACCCCCCCCCACCCACCCACACACACACACACACACACACACACACACACACACACCCTCTTTCTTTCCATGCCAATCTGCATCAACTACACGGGTCTCAAGGCTGATAGGAGGCTGCAAGGCTGGATTTACAGCAATTGCCTCTGCCTCGCCTTGCCTCTGCCTGCCTCTTCCTCTGCTTGCCTTGCCTCTGTCTTGCCTCGCCTTGCCTTGCCTCTGCCTGTCTCGCCTCTGCCTTGCCTTGCCTTGCCTCTGCTTGCCTGTGCCTGCCTCGCCTCGCCTCTGTCTCTGCCTGCCTCTTCCTCTGCCTGCCTCACCTCTGCTTGCCTTGCCTCGCCTCTGCCTTGCCTCTGCTTGCCTCGCCTCTGCCTTGCCTCTACCTTGCTTTGCCTTGCCTTGCCTCTGCCTCTGCCTTGCCTCTGCTTGCCTTGCGTCTGACTTGCCTTGCCTCTGCCCTGCCTCTGCCTTTCCTCTGCCTGCCTCACCTCTGCTTGCCTTGCCTTGCCTCTGCTTGCCTCTGCCTTGCTTTGCCTCTGCTTGCCTTGCCTCTGCCTTGCCTCTGCCTTGCCTCTGCCTTGCCTCGCCTCTGCCTCTGCCTTGCCTCTGCTTGCCTCTGCCTTGCCTCTGCCTTGCCTCTGCCTTGCCTCTGCTTGCCTCTGCCTTGCCTCTGCCTTGCCTCTGCCTTGCCTCTGCTTGCCTCTGCCTTGCCTCGCCTCTGCCTCTGCCTTGCCTCTGCTTGCCTCTGCCTTGCCTCTGCCTTGCCTCTGCCTTGCCTCGCCTCTGCCTTGCCTCGCCTCTGCCTCTGCCTTATCTCTGCTTGCCTCTGCCTTGCCTCTGCCTTGCCTCTGCCTTGCCTGCCTCGCCCGCCTCGCCTCTGCCTTATCTCTGCTTGCCTTGCCTGCCTGGCCTCTGCCTGCCTCCCCTCTGCTTGCCTCTGCCTTGCCTCGCCTCTGCCTTGCCTTGCCTTGGCTTGTGCGAGCGAGCAGTTCCTGCCACGCCGCAGACCTCGAAACCCCATCTGAGCACGGAGGTCGCGTGGAGGTCAAGGTCTCCAGCGGTAATTTCAGTCAGAGCAGTCTCAGTCTCCCACACACACTTGCGATCATGTCACACACACACGGCAGGCAGGCTCGATCAGCTGCTGCGATGTCGGTCTCAGTCTGTCTCAGTCTCAGTATACTGCCACTCACACACACACACACACACACACACACACACACACACACACACTGGTGCTGGCAGTGCTCTTTCTGGCTGGCTGGCAGTGCCTTTCATTGTTTTCATCCAAAGGCCAGATCCCAAGATCCAAGCTCCAGTTGTGCAAACAATCAAATCAAATCTCCTTAGTTTCTAAAGGAACTCTGGAGAATCACGACAGGGGAGGGCACTAATACCTTCACCACTTACACTCTCTCTCATAAAAAAATGTGTTTTAAATGTACAAGGATACAAAGATACAAGGATGGTTTATTGTCACATGCATAAACATACTGTGTAGAGTAGGACATAAAGTGAAATTGGTGATTGTTTGTCTAAAATATGTCCTCTCCAGACAGACAGACAGACCCAAGAAAGCTCCAGTCATGCAAACAATCAAATCAAATCTCTTTAGTTTGCCGAAGGAACTGGAGAATCATGACAGGGAAGACCGGGGGGGCACTAATACCTGCATCACTTCACCACTTACACTCCCTCCCATTATAAAAAAAGGAGCTGTGTGGCGTGGCGTTAGGTAACTGCCCTAATGGTTGGCACTGCTCCACCACACACACACTCCTCCACACACACACACACACACACACACACACACACTGGACCACCACACACACACACTTCTCCACCACACACACACTCCACCGCACACACACTCCTCCACACACACACTCCACCACACACACACTTAAAGTTACAGCCCGTTCTCATCTCTTTCAGTGCTGCCCTACTTTTCACCCCCCCCCCCCCCCCCCCTCACCCCCTACCCCCCCCATATTCTTTCTTAGCGAGTTTCCGTCCCTCATCAAGTCGGATTTCAAGAACGCTTCATTCAACTTCAGCTCTTTATACGCAGCATTAAGTAATACTCTAAGGGACAGGGAAAGCCTTGTAGACGCTGAGTTAAGTGTGTTCAGGGTTTGCATAACTACAGACTATAAATAGCATTGACTTCATGTGTTTTAAATGTACAACAAGGATTCAAGGATACAGGGATACAAGGATGGGTTATTGTCACATGCTTAGACATACTGGGTAGAGTAGGACATGCAGAAAAGTTGGTGAGTTCTCCCTCTCTGTCTCTCTCTCAAGGATACAAGGATGTTTTATTGTCACATGCGTAGACATACTGGGTAGAGTAGGACATGCAGTGAAATTGGTGATTGTTAGTCTAAAATGTGTTCTCCCTAGACACAGTCAGACAGACAGACAGACAGACAGACAGACAGGCAGACAGACAGACAGACAGAAAGGCAAACTATTCTAGTTTCTTCAAAGTAGCCACCTTCGCACAGTGAAAATAAAGAAAACACACTGAATGAGAAGGTGTGTCCAAACTTTTGGCCTGTACTGTACTTTAGACAGAAAGGCAGACAGAGAGACAGAGAAACAGACAGACACAGACAGACACAAACAGACAGACAGACAGACAGGCAGACAGACAGGTAGACACACAAGCACACAGGAAAAGAAAAGAGCCATTCAATCAGCCAATGTACATGTAACTGGAGTGTACTGTTCTCATAGGTGTATACCGGGGTGTTGTTCTTGTCAGACAGACAGGCAGACAGGTAGACAGACAGGAAAAGGAAAAAGATATCCAATCAGCTCATGTACTACATGTAACAGAAGTGTGATGTGCTCATAGGTGTATACCGGGGTGTTGTTCTTGTCAGACAGACAGGCAGACAGGTAGACAGACAGGAAAAAGAAAAAGATACCCAATCAGCTCATGTACCACATGTAACTGGAGTGTGATGTGCTCATAGGTGTATACCGGGCTGCTGTTGTGCTGAAAAGTATCTCTCCTGACACTGCTGTGAAACCTCCCTTAGATAGAGAAAATGTGCAAGGGGAGCGCTATCCAATATGAATATATGAAAACAGTATCTCAGGTACTTTTGCTGACCTGCATGCAGCTTTGCAGTATAATGTCTCCTGAGTTATTGGGCGCTCACCCAGTGATGTGATGTTTACAACTGGTATTGACAATACGTCTAGAAAGCATTCACACTCGCGTCTAAAGGGCACGTTGACATTCATATTCGTCAAAATGGGGGAGAAAAAACAAGAATAATAAATATAATAACGGAATAATAAATAAAAATACACATAAATGTAATATAGTTTTATAGAACAATAAATGGAGTTCTCAGGAATCTTCAATAATTTCGAGTTCAAGTTAAATTTATTTATTTATATAGCACATTTTATCCAACAGAAGCTGACCAAAGTGCATAAATAAAATAACACTAAATTAACCTAAATAAATAACAGTGGTAAAAATAAAAGATAAAATAAATAAGAGCAGACATGATGTAAATAAAAAATACACGTAAAATATATTTTAAAAATACATATAGATTTTATATAATTGTATAGGAAAATAAATGGAGTTCTCAGGACTCTTCAGTAAAGAGCAGACATTGTGTGCATCTGTGCAGGCAGGGGCATGGACAGGACAGCGTGAGTGAATGATCTCATTTCCTGCGCCTGTCCTTTTCCCGCTCCCTGATTGGCTCATTGATTAATGAAGACATTTCCTGAGCTTCTTTGCAGCGCTTGACACAGTCAGATGTGTTGCAGTGTAAGGCCTTACACACACGGTGCCTCTGGTAATACATGCATAGCAAGTGTTACTGTATTAGAAATTCAAAACACATTGCTGCACATGTTCATCCATCAGGACAGGACAGCTAAACTGCTAAAAGTGTTGCCATTAGTACTAGAGATGTGTCCAGTGTGACCTTAATATTGACTTTATGCTAACACTTTATTTGAAGGTTTCTACATAAGGGTGACATAAGCATGTTATAAACATGACATGACACATATTAGAAACATGAATGGCACTTTATTCATGTTTATGACTGTTGCCATTAAGTGTCACTCGGTTTTTGTGATGTTAACTTGACATTTTTTGGGATGCAGACAGTGCAAAAACCGAATGACACTTAATGACAAAAGTCATAAACATGGATAAAATGTCATTACAGTTTTTCACAATTGCTAAAACTCAATTTTTGAAACCTTGCCCCGTTTTCTCAAAACTGTAAACACAAATTCCAATTGCTCACATGCATGTCCCAAAACTCCTGACTCTTGTTGCAAAAGCTACTACATCCCTCAAAACAGTTTTACGTGTGCTCAAAACCAAACTCTATCCTCAAAACATTAACACAATTGTCAAAATGAAATTACAATGAAGCAGTTAGTAAACACTACATCAAAAAATGAAAAGCACAACGTTCAGATGTGTATAATAGCACAAGTTGTTTTTTTAGGCCTGAAAATGCATTTTCAACTGAAAAATAGCAAAATTCGGATGTATATGTATTGTACATAGACTAAAATTAAGTGGTAATATTAGATTACTTGCTAAAATACTTTGAACAAAAATATATTTTGGGAATGCAGTACAAATGAAAACTACAAGTGCTGTATACAGTGCTGCAAACAAGAGATCCCTGGGCTTTACTATATCATGCCTTTGGGTTTGGTCAGGCCACAGCACCTCATCCACATTACAAGAAATGATGTCCCTTGCCAGGTAACAGGGAAAGAATGCCCTGACATGTCATATCTATCCTGGACACTGTTCCTGGCCTATGGCACAGGTCAATTCCATGGCCTCTAAGAAATTTCATAGATCGCCATCAACCCATGGACAAGAATGTGATCTATAATGGTGACTCTAATTTGGTTAGCAGAAAAAAAAACACTTTTCCTCTTGTTCTTCCTCTACCTCCTCTTCCTCGCTATGTCCCTCCCTCTCTTGTCTCTGGTTGGCAGCCATTTTCAAGCTGCAACCTTCTTGTGGCTCTCAATTGGCTTACATTGGTGGTGTCAGGTCATTTGAAATGAAATAATAAAGTTTTGACTCATTGTGCTTAGCTACTGCCATGTGTGCTTTATTGATGATCAAATGGGGAGAAGAATGTTCAACATTTTGAATCACATGTGTCCTACACTGCAAAGTGTGTTTTGACAATGAGAATGTGTTGCAAAGAGGAGGCATGAGTTTTGCAAAGTGTGTTTTGACAATGAGAATGTGTTTAGAGTTTTGCAAAGAGGAGTCAGTGAGTTTTGCAAATTGTGTTTTACTACCTAAAATGGTTTAAGGTATTGACAAAAGAGTGAGCAGTTGTGAGAAGTAGCTAAAGCAATTGGGCAATTGGGCCAGCCAATTGGTTTTTGTGCTTTAGCAATTCAGAAAAACTGTAATGTTTATGATATGTGTCATGTCATATTTATAAAGAGTTTCATGTCACTCTTATGTCGACACCTTCAAATAAAGTGTTACCGAATGTTTTTTTCCCCCCATCTCTGTGGTGTTCTCTTTGACTTTCAGTCAGTCGCTTTCACGATATCAGATCAAATTAGCAAGCTGCTCTCACTCCTTTTACCTGCAGGGAGGGAAGAAGAAGACAGTGGCTGTTGCTGCCGCCGCTGTCTCTTCAACACTCCAGAGGTGGTGGAGCTGAGACAAGCTGTGTGTGTGTGTGTGTGTGTGTGTGTAGTGAGGTGGTGGAGCTGAGGTGGAGCTGTGGAGCTGTGTGTGTGTGTGTGTGTGTGTGTGTGTGTGTGTGTGTGTGTGTGTGTGTAACACTCCCGAGGTGGCGGAGATACCGAGACAAGACGTCTTAATTATATAGTCTCCCCACGATGCCGTGGCAACCGCGGGATCTCGTTTTAAATAGAACTAACGACTAACGGGGGCTTAAGGAGTAAGAGATATCTAGAGAGATCACTTAACCGACTCCTCAGTGAAGTCAAAAGCTCTTCCATGTAACACATGTACATGGAGATGCTGTAAGATGTACAGTATGTCACAAAAGTGAGTACACCCCTCACATGTTTTAATATATCTTTCCATGGGAGAAGTTTGAAGATTCGTTACTTTTTTTCTACAACGTAAAGTAGGCAGTGTACAGCTTATATAACAGTGCAAACTTGCTGGTCCCTCAAAATAACTCAACACACAATCATTAATGTCTAAACCACTGGCAACAAAAGTGAATACACCCATGAAAAGATATAATAAAAAATGCACAAAAATGTGAGGGGTGTACTCACTTTTGTGACATACTGTACCTCTGAGATTTATATAAAGCTCAAATGGTAATATATTTTTTTGTGTCGTACTGTAAATATACTGACCAATGCAAAAGGCAAACAAAAGGCAAATTGTCTGTCTGTCGTCCTTTAGTCCTGTCCACGACTATCTTCAAATGCCCCTGACAGTAAAGAAACCGCGGGAGCTCATTTTAAATAGAACTAACGGGGGGTTAAGGACTGATATCTGGAGAGATCATTTAACCGACTGAGAGGAGAGGAGAGGAGAGGAGAGAAGAGAGGAGAGGAGAGGACAGGAGAGGAGAGGAGAGGAGAGGAGAGGAGAGGAGGGGCCTACTCAGTGAAGTTTGAAAAGCAAGCGCCTTCATGTAATACTGTTGTGTGCGTGTGTCTGGTGTGTGCATGTGTCTGTTGTGTGCGTGTGTGTGTCTGTTGTGTGTGCACGGGTGTGTGCAAGCGTGTGTGTGTAGGCCTGGGTGTGTATGTGTGTCTGTGTGTGTGTGTGTGTGTCTGTTGTGTGTGTGGGCCTGTGTGTGTGTGTGTGTGTGTGTGTGTGTGTGTGTGTGTGTGTGTCTGTTGTGTGTGCGAGCCTGTATGTGTAGGCCTGGGTGTGTGTGTGTGTGTGTGTGTGTGTGTAACACATGTACATGGAGATGCTGTAAGATGTACCTCTGAGATTTGAAGGCGTCTTTATTTGAAGCATGGGCGAAGAGAGGGCTATTGCTGCAGCCACTCAAGTAGATATTTGAAGGATACGGTGTGTGTGCGAGCGTGTGTGTGTGTGTGTGTGTGTGTGTGTGTGAGAGCGTATGTGTGTGTGTGTGTGTGTGTGTGTGTGTGTGTGTGTGTGTGAGAGCGTATGTGTGTGTGTATGTGTGTGTGTGTGTGTGTGTGTGTGTGTGTGTGTGTGTGTGTGTGAAGAATACGGCGCCACTGGACACGGCAAGCAAAAGCGAAGTACGTTATTACACTGATAACATCGCCGATAAAGATGACAGCTGCCGGTTGCTCACAGAGCTCATTTCTTTATGTACTGATGTGTTTAAACACAGAGCACTGTGTAATATTATGTACCCAGCAGAGGTGTCAATCCCTGGGTTCAGAATGTAAAAAAAAAACCCTGCCACGGTTTCCTTCTAACCCAACACTGACTGTATTAATACACTGAAGACATTCTGTCACATCAGCTGTGTGTCTGTGCTCTGTGTTGTCATCTGGACTGTCTGAGCTACAGTATTAGACATATTGTTTACGTCTTAAATTCAGGTGAATAGCAGACAAGGCTGGATTATCCATAAGGGCCAGTGGCACAGTGCCCAGGGGCACCAAACATTTGGGGGGGCACCACGTGACAAACTTTAAATATATTTTTCGTAAATTTGTATGTTATTCACTTGAAATTGTTACATGGGCATACATAACTCGTCATGAACACTAATTTCATAATAACAACAACAATAATAATGATAATATTATCTGAAGTATAGTGCCCAGGGGCACCACATTGGCTTAATACGTCCCTGATAGCAGAGGTGTCAATCCCGGGTTCAGAAAGTAAAAACCCTGCCACATTTTCCTTGTAACACAGGTGGCTTCACTGAGTAGCTGATGTCATCTACCTGTCTTGAGTGCTCATTACGATCAGCTGATTCAGAGCTGGTTGGATCACAATTGTGGCAGGATTTTTTTTACTTTCTGAACCTGGGATTGACACCTCTGCTTGCACTATGAAACCATAACACCCCAATTCTCTAGTGATCGCTGTCCATGAATCACAGCCTGTGGAGTATACACTTATTCTGTGTGTGAGTCACAGCCTGTGGAGTATACACTTATTCTTTGTTTTACTGTGTAGCCTGCTATACTTGATCATGATACTGTGATACTGACCTTGCACTGGTAATGACCTTGCAATGTCACACTGTTTGGTGCTATTTTAGACCAATTTTAGACAAATCACCAATTTTTCCTGCATGTCCTACTCTACCCAGTATGTCTATGCATGTGACAATAAACAATCCTTGTATCCTTGAGAGAGAGAGAGAGAGAGAGAGAGAGAGAGAGAGAGAGAGAGAGAGAGAGAGAGAGAGAACTCACCAGGTTTACTGCATGTTCACCAATTTCACACTATGTCCTACTCTACCCAGTATGTCTATGCATATGTGACAATAACCAATTCTTGTATCCTTGTATCCCTGAAACTGTAGCACCACACTGCACCTTCAACATGTCACAACCTCTGTGTAATATTATGTGCTCAGCAGATAACAGCATTGACACAGACAGCAGTAGACTCTATGTCTATATTATTATATCACTGAGTAACTGATCTACCTGTCTTAAGTGCTCATTACAACCAGCTGATTCAGAGCTGGAGTTGGATTTGAATCAAATTTGTGGCAGGGTTTTTTTTTTACTTTCTGAACCCTGGATTGACACCTTTGACATTGACCCAAAAATCACACATACTATAAATGAGTCACATAAAGTAAGACAAGGTGAGATTTGTAGCCTTGACTTGGACAAAGATGTGGGTTTTCAGTACGCATTACGATCAGCTGATTCAGAGCTGGTTGGATCATCAATTTGTGGCAGGGTTTTTTTACTTTCTGAACCCCGGATTGACACCTCTGGTGCCTAGCAGATAACAGCATTGACTCAGAGAGAGAAAGCAGCAGACTCTCAGGTCTACATCTATATTAGGGTTGCCATTCGCCATAAGCACTGACTTCAATTATTTAAGGAACCCGTGCTTTGTTTTTATGTGCAGTCTTTAGCCCGCTAGCTAGCTAGCTTGTTTGTTTTGTTTGTTTTATTGGTCTTCTCAACAAAATAATCTTTGTTGTTTTTCTTTGGTAACACTTTCTATGAAGCTTGTATTCACAAGACTCTATAAATACATTCATGAGGGCTTATGATTCATTCATAATGTATGTAAAGTGTCAATAGCTATTTATACATACTCATGACTATACTCATAAGGCATTATAATGTTATGTCATAAGCCCTATTCCAACTCCAAGTGGCACCATGCATTTTTGGTTATAAAGCTTTACCTGCCTCTGGGTGCAGTCATGAGAATGTATAAAAAGTTATGTTCATTTAAACCATTATTAAGCTTTATGAAGATATTATAATCCTTTATTACAGTTTTTTCTGAATGCTTTAACACTTATAGTGATTGTTGTAGCACAATTTTTAAAACTACTAATTCTTATAGCAAAACCCCTCACTGAGTTCGCAAAACTAATAGCACAAACTCTGCTTTACACTCTGTTTGTAATTTTGTAACACACACTTCCACTGCACAGCACTCTTTTTGCAAAACTGAAAACACAACTCACTGCTTTACACACAACTTGCAAATAATCAACACACTCTTAGCAAAACTATACACAATTATGGCTATTATTTAAACTATTTTGCCACTTTCTGGCCACACTGTCACGTGTGAAAACTCTTTTATATAAATAATTCACTTTGCAATCAGCCTGAACACTAGCAATACAGTAAGCCACAGGTAAGCTTTTGGGGTGGAGTACAATAGAATAAAGAAGAGTGAGAGTTAGAGAGGAGCATGAGGATGTGGAGGTGAAAAAGCAAGAGGGAGAGGATGACGAGGACAAGGAGGTGGTTAGAGGAAGAGGATGAGGAGGTGACAAAGTAAGAGGAGGATGAGGTAGCGAAGAGGAAAGGGAAGGAAGAAGAGTAAGAAGAGTAAGAAATACATTTTTTGATGACATCAGAGCTACTTTAGTGGACAGTGGAATGACCCTGAGGGAAGCTGGCCAATGGGTTCAGCCTAATCTGAGCCGCTACAGTGTAGCAAGCATCATGAGGTATAAGGCTATAGTAGCGTTGGTAGTGAATCTGGACGTGCATACTTTAGAGCTGTGCATGGGCCTGCTGTGCTGCATTTGTTTTGTCTTTTCCAGAGAGTGATGGAGCTAAAGGCAGATGCCATAGGTCATGCGCTGATTCTTGTGGATAAGGCAGGTTTCAACCTCACTATAACGAGGAACATTGTCGGACAACATGGTAGCATAACTATGTGTGCAGCTATAAGTCAAAATAGTGTTGTTCTCCTTGTCTGCCTTGCGCTAGAAGGTCTATGACCATCATCCAGATCAATGCATGGCCCTTCTACAGGCAATGGAGGAGGCATACAGGGATATTGTAGTAAAAGGGAAAAAAGTCACCCCACCTGGATTTGAACCCAGGCCTCCAGGGTATCAGACCTGCACTTTGACCACAACACCACAGAGCCAGGTTTGTTTGTATGGTAGTCAAAGCATACACACAACCCTAGTGGTGGCACACTATCACAGACATTGACTAGGCCTCATGTCAGGCCTTGATACTGGACTCCAGAGATATTTTCTTGTCAGTGCCTTTGACTAGAAAACATTACAGCTGATGTTGACAAAATGTTGTGGTTGGACCCAGAGAGAAGACAAGATGTAGACTTCTTGTTTTTTTTTTTTTTTTTTTTTTTTTTCTCTCAGTAAAATTACTGTATGTTTTCTTGTGTTTTCAGTTGGAAAAAAATGTTTGTATTGATGTGTGTAAATGAACATCCATACTTGAACTTTGAATCCCTGTGTGTTGAGTTGGATACCTGTGTCCAAAAGCCAGATGTGTTTTTCATTGATACCATTAGTGTGTAGTTGCCGCATTGTGTGCTAATTAATATGATGGTTTGTGTTAACTGTTTGGTACAAAAACACCATTTTTACAAAGATGTGCAGAGTTAAGCAAGATGTGTTAGCTTTTGCAAGGTATCTACAATGTTTTGCTAATTTGGTGAAAGGTTTTGTTATTTGTGTGTAGAGTTTTGCAAAAACAGCCAATAGGTGCAAAAAATGTGCTTAAGCGATCAGAAAAAACTGTAATGTGTTCACAGAGTATTATATTTTATATTATATTTATTATAGCTTCATAGAAAGTGTTACCGTTTTTTTTTTTTTAAATTTTTTATTTACATTAGCACAATATATCAAGTCTTATCAATGTCAATATATCAGTCCATCAATACCAAGTTTCCCACGCAGACGGCTTCTTTCACAATCACGCGAGTTTGTTTTTTTAATAAATTATAAGCAGAGCGGATAAACCGTCCTCACCAAACTGGGCGACGGATTCATTATAGTTGAACCTGCTGACTACTGCTATAAATACGAATGCACTGTAACTAATTCTGTCAGGATCGGAATCAGCACAGGCATAAACGAGGACATCAAAGCAGCAGCAGCGGTGGGGCTGCCCTGAAAACAGCCAATAACCAATAGAGGATAGAGGCACACATAGTCGTATCGGGGGGTAATCACAGGGGGTATTAGGGGGTACAGTACCCCCCGATCAAGACCCAGTACCCACCATAAACGATCAAAGCAGCAGCAGTGGGCGTGCCCTTGAAACAGCCAATCACCAATAGAGGACACACACATAGGGGTACAGTACCCCCCCCCCCCCCCCCCCCTTTCCCATCCAAGACCCAGTACCCCCTAAAGAGAGGCTGCACCAATAAAGGACCAATAGTGGATGCACACATAGTTTGAATTACAGGGGGTATTTGGGGGGTACAGTACCCCCCGATCAAGACCCAGTACCCCCCATAAATGAGGACATCAAAGTAGCAGCGGCAGTGGGCCTGGCCTGGAAACAGCCAATCACCAATACAGGACGCACACATAGCTCGAATTACAGGGGGTATTGGGGGATAATTACAGGGGGTATCAGGGGTTCAGTACAAAAGTCAGTCATATGTGTCATGTCATGTTTATAAAGGGTTCATGTCACTCTTATGTAGACACCTTCAAATAAAGTGTTACACTTACACTCTTAAATTAACACTTTTGGTGCACACTGTGAAATTAAAAATTGGATGCACAGAACCCATCCAGAATATGTACAAAGTGTGTAGTGTTTCTGGGTTTTGTAGTTTTTTGGGGTTTTTTGTTGTTTAAGATGTAAAGGCTGCCATAAGTTGACAGGCTAGAACTCCTTTTAAGGCCCCTGATTCTTCACAATCAATCCAATTGATTTCAAACAACAAACAAACTAATCTTTTATTTACCGACGTGAGCTTTTCTCCTCTCCTCTCCTCTCCTCTCCTCTCTTCTCCTCTGCTCTCCTCTCCTTGGGCTTTTTTATTTTCAAAAACAACATCAGTGGGAGATTTGTGGCTGAGATGGCTGAAAACCAATATCATATCCAAAGCACTGTTTCTCCACCGATCTGCTTTGATGTGGCTAGCGGGGAGTTAAGATGCCGTGCATGCCCACACTGCCAAATGCACTTACTGACTGGACTTGACTGGACTCGACTGCCTGTCGTTGGCCACTGCTGTCCTAAAGCTGAAGCTGTTCTCAAACTAAAGTGAGGGAAAAGGCTTTTGTCCACTTACTCACTCACCGGACTCATCGCCGACTTACATACACTGCAAATCCTATAGTGTTACATCAACTCTGAGAGAGAGAGTATCGGTTTTAACACTATGCCAGTGTTTATTATGCCCCAATCTCTGCAGTGTTCATTTTACACTCCTCCCTTACAGTACATATTTGACTGTTTTACAGTTAAATCAACTTTCTGCAGTGTCATTTCAACTCTAATGCGTGATGGTGAGGGTAACAATAAGCCGAGAGACACTTAGACTCCTCAGACACTTAGACAAAAGAGGACAGGGAGGGCAGTTTTAACACTATGCCAGTGTTTACTTTTTGCCACTTAACTTTTTGCAGTGTAATTTCAACTCTTAATTTTAACACTCACACTCTTAAATCAACACTTTTGCTGAACACTGGGAAATTAACTCTGAGAATTCTGCTGTGTATGCACACCCATCCTTTCTGTGACTACATGATGCAAATAAGGCAGTACAATATAATGAGGTCATGATCAGTAAGATTTAAGTCCTTTACAGTTGAATCAACTTTTTGTAGTGTAATCATACATGTACACTCTTAAATTTAGCTCTGAGAAAAGAATTTTGCTGTGTGTATAGTCTCGCCCCCTCCTCTTCTTTTTGTCTTTTTGTCTTTGTCTAAATCTGGATAAATAAGGTTATTTTACAACCCTGAAGCACCTTTAGAAACTAAAAAATACCTGCAGGTATGCACCCGGCAGAATGGCGAGCAATGGCATTATGGGCAATGGCCAATGTCACCACATACTAGAGGAGTAGGACGATGGGGAAAACAACAGTAATAAATAGATTTGAACTCTGTTCTCATGAAGGTGACTTAAAGAAATTTCCTTCATTTTTCACTTTCATGGAATGAAATAATAATGTATCCTAAACTTGTTACACGGTAACTACACAATCGACCTCTCTCTCTTTCCCTCAAACACACACACACACACAGACACACACACACACGTACACACACACACCCTCTCTCTTTCCCTCAAACACACATACACACAGATAAAAAAACACACACACACATATCCGCACCCACTCTTTCTCTCTCTCAAACACAAAGACACACACACACACACATTGAAGACAGACACAGACACACGCACACACACACCCACACACACACACTCTCTCTCTAACACACACACAGACACACACACAAAGACACAGACACACACACACACCTGCGCACACACACTCTCTCTCTGCAGCTAAAAGTGTTGTGGGCTGCACCAAAGTTAGTGCAGTTCTGGTCTGGATATAAACATAATGACACACACACCCGCACACACACACTCTTTCTCTCAAACACACACACAGACACACACACACACCCGCACACAAACACACACACACACACTCTCTCTCTCTGCAGGTCTGGATATAAACATAATGACACACACACCCGCACACACACACACACACACACACACACACACACACACTCTCTCTCTCTCTCTCTGCAGGTCTGGATATAAACATAATGACCGTGTTGATGTTATTCCATCTGACAGCACATCAAGGCAGGTAGCCCGTGGATGGAGCCGTTCCCACTGACCCACACACACACACACACACACACACACACACACATACACACACACACACACACACACACATACACACACACACACATACACACACACACATGCAGGTAGCCTGTGGATGGAGCCGTTCCCACTGACCTTACACCGCTGAACTCATAATCTGTCCTTCATTGTTTTAGCGTGTGTGTGTGTGTGTGTGTGTGTGTGTATGTATGTGTGCGCGCAAACGTCTGTGTCTGTCTTTTGTGACTGTGTGTGTGTTTGAGAGAGAGAGAGAGAGAGAGAGAGAGAGAGAGAGAGAGAGAAAGAGAGAGAGAGAGAATGTGTGTGCATGTGTGTGTGTGTGTGTGTGTGTGTGTGTGTGTGTTTGTCTGTGTCTGTGCCTTGTTTTAGCGAGAGCTGTTTTTAATTGCGGCCTCGTGTCTGACTATTTTCCTCTTGATGCGAGCTGACACAACTACGTGTTCACACAACAAAAACAAACGCTGTCCTCATTCTCTAGCTTTTGGCAAGGGTCTTCTGCCACTGGCTAATTTGTTGTGGTTTAAAATAAATGTTTTTTTTTTTCGTTCTTTGTTTGTTTGATAGGATAAAACCGTTTTTTTTTTTTTTTGATGATATATTTTATATTATCTTGTTTATTTTATATTATCAAAAGGTTTTTTGGGATAATATTGTGATAAGATAAATACTCAATACCCACTACTATTATTACATTATACTTTTTGGTGATACTTTATGATGGTTCCTTTTTAGTGTATTTACAGTACAGGCCAAAGGTTTGGACACACCAATCTTCTCATTCAGTTTGTTTTCTTTACTTTCACTGTGCAAAGCAGTAATCAGAGCAAAGGGCAGCTACATTGACGAAAATAGAATATAAGACATGTTTTCAGTTATTTCACACTTTTTTGTTACGTACATAATTCCATATG
This sequence comes from Setipinna tenuifilis, assembly GCA_030347295.1. Lineage (NCBI taxonomy): Eukaryota > Metazoa > Chordata > Actinopteri > Clupeiformes > Engraulidae > Setipinna > Setipinna tenuifilis. The sequence goes on from CM059272.1 coordinate 3,345,918, forward strand.
TGTTCATTCACAGTTTTGATGCCTTCAGTCAGAATCTACAATCTTAATAGTCATGAAAGTAAAGAAAATGCATTGAATGAGAAGGTGTGTCCAAACTTTTGGCCTGTACTGTACATTTAGGAACATGTAATATTATGTACTTAAACTGTACATATGTAACACTAACCCTAACCCTATGCTACGGTGTAAGTACATAATGGTACATACTGTACTGTTACATATTGTTACACATTGCACATAGTGTTCTGTAAAGTCCTGCGTTCAGTATGGGAAGATACCACAAACAGTGATCAACACTGCCAAACGCTCCTGTGATAGAGTGACCATCACTAGGGTTGTGGGTGTGCTCTGACTGGCTATTTGGAGTTGTGGTCAAAGCTCACATTGGTAACCAGGAGACCTGGGTTTGAAACCCCATGGGGTGACTTCTCCTCCCCTTCGCTACAGTTCCTAACAAAGATCTGTGAACATATTAGCAGTGACAGTCCCTTACTGATGCAGACGGGCTCTGAATTAGACATGCTGCTGCCCTATTTTGCATCGTCTCCTGATTGCCATCACACAAAAATAACACTAATTTAATCAGAGCGCCTCTGTCTCCTCACAGCAATGAGACCCAGTAAACTCACTATCCAGAAATCATCCCAAACACATTCACATTCAAAATCTAATGAAGTATTTATGAAGTCTCGTTATAACTCAAAATAGATCCATATAACAATATTTGACTTCATACACAGCTCATACTGTAACATCAGAGCGGTTTACCAGTCATGTATAGTAATAATACTGTATTTATTATTATTATTATTATTATTACTATTCATAATAATAAGCAGTATTCATACAAGATGTAGCTCAAAGTGCTTCAACAGTTTGGCAGGAAACAACACAAGGCAGCATTTGTTGCGGCTTGATTGCATCTAGGAAGTTCATTCAGGCGCTGTTGACAGTTCCTGCTTATGTCCATAGGGGCGACAGGGGTTAGAAAAAACTCCCTGGTTTGCATAGTTTCTGATTTGATTGTTACAGTATATATAGTTACATAGACATACGCCAGTCACCACAAAGTATTTTAAATTCTTTATGGTCATTAACCAATGTGTTACGTAACAATGCCTTATGAACACTGACTTTAAGTAAAGAGACTACAGTCATTTTATCTGGGCTATGTTCACTAAAGCAAGGGGTTCTACAGAAACAAAGAGAGCAAAACAGGAAATGTCCTCTACCTCTATAGCCAATGATGAGAGAGCATAACACAGTTAATGATGTCTACACTCACTTCACCCATTCAGGCTTATTCACTACCATTTCCTTTCATCATAACTCATTGAATTAATCAATTCAAAAGAGAGACAGAGAAAGACGGAGAGAGAGAAAGAGAGGGAGAGAGAGAGAGAGAGGAAGGGAGGGAGAGAGAGAGAGAAAGAGAGAGTGAGAGCACAAAAGAGAGAGAGAGGGAGAGAGGGAGGGAGAAAGAGAGGGGAAAGCGAGGGAGGGAGAGACAGAGAGAAAGAGAGAGCGAGAGCAAAAAAGAGAGAGAGAGCGAGAGGAAGAAAGACAGAGAGAGAGAGCTAACTGCCTCATGAGAGTTATTGTATTTTCACAGGACCTCATCACTTGTAATTCATAGGGAAGGAATAATGAAACAAAGAATAGAGGCTTCTGTGAGAGCTTTGAGGTTTTTTTTAAATATAGAAATAGAGTCACACCAAAAGCAGTGATTTCCCTGCGGTGCTGTCACAGTTTAACTACAATGTGCACGCACATGGAGCTTACACGTGGCACAGTATCACAGTAAGGGACCGCAAATGTATATTTTCTATAACTATCCCCACCTCATCCCTACACGCATTTCCCCATCCCCACCTCAACACTCCTTCCCTCCCACACACACACAGCCCATCATCAGCCACCAAAGCCAATCCTCCCTCCCAGCCCCAACTGATCTTTATGCACTTTACGGCTCAACCCCCCCACCCTCCCCACACACACACCCATTCTACCTCCCCTTATCAGGTACCCATCCTCAAACTATATGCACTTTACACCTCCCTCCCCATGCACAGTTTTAGACAAACAACCACTAATTTTACTTCATGCCCTACTCTACACAGTAAGTCTATGAAAGTGACAATAAAACATCCTTGTATCCTTGTATCTACTAATTTAATTTCTAGTTCGAGTACATTTATTTGTCACATACAGTACAGTACAGGCCAAAAGTTTGGACACACCTTCTCCACTTTCAATGTGTTTTCTTTACTTTCATGACTATTTACATTGTAGATTCTCACTGTGAATGAACACATGTGGAATTATGGACTTATGTAAAAAGTTAAGACTTAACACCTTTTTGTTAAGTACATAATTCCATATGTGTTCATTCACAGTTTTGATGCCTTGAGTGAGAATCTACAATGTAAATAGCATTGAATGAAAAGGTGTGTCCAAACTTTTGGTCTGTACTGTACATAATCATGACAGTGTACAATTTGCATAAAGTGCATAAAGATCAGTTGGGGTTGGAAGGGAGGATTGGCTTTGGTGGCCGATGATGGGCTGTGTGTGTGGGAGCGGAGGAGTGCTGTGGTATATTATGCTGTGTTATATTATGCTGTGTTATATTATGCTGTGTTATATTATATGAACAGTGGGACAGTGGCTCAGGAGTTGACCAGCAATCGGAGGGAAAAGGAGTTGACCAGCAATCAGAGAGTCACTGGTTCAATTCCAGCTCCTCCTAACTAGGTCAAAGTAGAATAGAACAGAACGGAAAAGTAGAATGCCTTTTATGGGCGCTATACACAAGTACCATGAGGTACAATAACAGCAGCTCCATCTCCAGTGCAGACATGTATGTAGAATATTCACAACATAGAATAAAATAAATAATAGTCCAAGAATATTTCTTAATTTCTTTTAGGACAAATAAAGTATCTCTACTCTACTACTGCTTTACTAGAGATAAACAATAACAGTGGGGTAGTGTGCACAGTTCTGAGGTGCTATATACACATATGCAAGAAAAAAATGTAAAGGGGTCCTTCCCCTAAAGAACACTTTTAGTAGCTCTATTTACAATGTGGTGGGTCACAACAAGCAGTATATGCACACAGCATTCCAAGACGTGAAATTCGACCCTCATGGTTTTACTGGCCATTGAAGGGTCGAGCTAACCAAAACGAGCGGATCAGAGCATGCTAAACCTATCTACGTCACTAGGTCGTAAGCCCCGCCCAGAGCCATGTATGGCACGCTCACATCCCAGAGGAAAAACAGTGGACAGAAGCTAGGTGAGCGAAAGACAGCGAATTTGCCCAATCAGAGGTGCCTTATTGACACGTCATGGATATTCACGAGGGACACCGGAAAAGCCAGTCGTCCAACCACTAGAACTGTTATAGCTTACAGAAAACAGCGTCAAACAAGAGATCTAGGACATAATTTTTCACAGAAATGACGCACAATGCATTCATAGTGGCGACAGAGAAATATGTATAAAAATAACGATGGAAGTTCCCCTTTAAGTTTTAAAAGGTTTTATATACAGTGTGATATGCATTGTGGGTAACTGCAGATGAATTAAATATTGCACAGTAATGAATATCCTATGTTATAAGTAGTGGATATTTGGACAACGACAGTAATGATACTGCACAGTATACTGATACTGTAGAGCATTTCAATAACATACATATTAATATTGCACAGTAGTGGGTAGAAGGAAGCCCGGGGTTCAGACTGTGGAGTCAGTGCATGTGTAAGTTCAGAGTGGTTATGGCTTTTGGGAAAAAGAACTGTCTTTACTGAGCCAAGTGTCAAGTGTTTACGGAGCCAAGTGTCAACCTTTAAAAAGCTTGTAAAAACCCTTCTCTTCCAAGACTGCTTCCCTTCCTAACAAAACTAGCTAACCAGCTCTTTCTCTCGGTGCCTCATGCAAGTATAAGTCTCCGTATGTACTGTAGGAAGTATGTGTATCTGTAGTGTCCCTGCTCTGGGAAACTTACTTAGGCACATGCATCTCCTTGTGTGTATGAGGGTAGTCTGCTTACTCTGTGTTCGTCTACACCTCTGTTAGCTTATTATGTCGTCCTTTTTGGAAGTCGCTTTGGATAAAAGTGTTTGCTATGTGTAATGTAATGTAATGTAATGTGTGTAGTCTGTTTACTCTGTGTTCCTCTACACCTCTGTTAGCTTATTATGTCCTTCTTTTTGTAAGTCGCCTTGGATAAAAGTGTCTGCTAAGTGTAATGTAATGTAAGTCACTTTGGATAAAAGCGTCTGCTAGATGTAATGTAATGTAATGTAATGTAACGAGCAAGACACTGAACCCCATGCAGCTCTCCAATATGCTTCCTGCCACCTTGTAGGGCAGCCTTCTACCATTTCCTGTATGTGTAAACAGCTGAATATGAGGTCAATAGGTAAATATGGGGCATTTGGATGCTACATACGAGGTTAAGGGGTGACTATGGGGCATTCAGATGCTAAGTATGAGGTCAATGGGTGACTATGGGGCATTGAGAAGCTAAATATGAGGTCAACGGGTGAATATGGGGCATTGAGATGCTAAATATGAGGTCAATGGGTGAATATGGGGCATTGAGATGCTACATACGAGGTCAATGGGTGACTATGGGGCATTCAGATGCTAAGTGCTACTGTCTGCTACTGTGCTGAGTGTGAGAGAGGACTACATAAAGGGAAGTCCATTTGCCAAACACCTACAGAAAGGTCCAGCCAACTGTTAGTCACTGTACTGCACAATACAACAATATCTGTGTTGTGCTATGTGAGGTGTCTGCCCCAGAAGTGTCCCCTAATTTACATGACAAATGCTGTCAAGCTGCAGCGTAAGCTAAAGTTGTGTGTGTACATTTGGAGTGAGCTACAGTACACAGACGATTGACTACACCATGCTACAAGCCAACGCACAGAGGTGTCAATCCCGGGTTCAGAAAGTAAAAACCCTGCCACAAATTTGATCTGACCAGCTCTGAATCAGCTGATCATAATGAGGATTCAAGCCAGGTAGATTAGCTACTCAGTGAAGTCACCTGGGTTAGAAGTAAAACGTGGCATGGGGTTTTTACTTTCTGAACCCGTAACTGACACCTCTGACACCTCAGGTAGTGTGTTTTTACTATCTGAACCCGGGATGGGCACCTCTGCCAATGCAACGTCATTAATGTGGTTAGACGCAGGCAGTGGCATACCAAAACCTTCCCACTGACATTAAAAGCAAAAGTTAAAGTCAAAGCCAAAGTTATTGTCAAAAGCCATATGTACAGGTTGCATACACAAAATTTTTAAACTGGCACGCTCCCTAGGCCCACAGTGAACATAAAACGTCTTATAAACAAGACAATAAAACATGATGACAAAACATTACAATATAAACATAGCAAAAAGTACCATAAGGCTTGTATATAATACAAATAGGACGTCATAAAGCTCAAATGGTAATATAATTTTTGTTTATTTTTTCAAATACACTGACCAATACACAAGGCAAACAAAGGCAAATTGTCTGTCTGTCATCCTTTAGTCACCGTCCTGCTCACGACCATCTTCAAACACCCATATTGTTTACGTCCTAGATTCAGGTGAATAGCAGAGGTGTCATTGCCGGGGTTCAGAAACTAAAAACCCTGCCACGTTTTTCTTCTAACCCAGGTGACTTCACTTCAAAACCTTTCCACTGACATTAGAAGCATAATTTTTGTCATAAATACACTGACCAATGCAAAAGGCAAACAAAGGCAAATGGTCTGTCTGTCGTCTGTCCTTTAGTCTCCTTTAGTCCTGCCCATGACTATCTTCAAACGGCCCTGACACTAAAGTATATTTTTGGGGCTTTTTTTGCCTTTATTGTGATAGGACAGTGAAGAGCAGGACAGGAAGTGAGTGGGAGAGAGAGATGGGGTAGGGTTGGGAAATGACCCAAGCCGGATTTAAACCTGGGTCCCCATGGACACTTGCCCAGTCATGGTACGGGTGCTCTACACACAGAACCCCCCCTAAAAGCATAATTTTTGTGTCATAAAATACACTGACAAATACAAAAGGCAAACAAAGGGCAAATTTGTCTGTATAGTCGTCTGTCGTCCTTTTGTCTCCTTAAGTCCTGCCCACGACCGTCTTTACTTCAAACAGGCCCTGACAGTAAAGAAGAATGGTGGCGCGGATAATGGAAGTCTAACAGGCCATTAAGGCCAATGCAAATGGCAGCTAATGAGACTTCATGAGAGGCTCCGCTGGTCAATTTAATTTAGACGACATCCTCATGAATCACGCTCTCAACGAGCCTCACACACACACACACTCACTCAATACCGCGGTCACTCCTTCACATGTGTGTTTTTACTGTTTGATTCTCTTCATCGGGCATGTAATATGTACATGAATGTCATTACAACATGTGGCCAGCAATTTTTTTTGTGCCATATTGATAATATGAATCACGCTCTCAACAAGCCCGACACACACTCAATAAGACAGTCGCTCCTTCACGTGTTTTTACTGTTTGATCCTCTTCGTCAGGCACCTAATATATACATCAATGTCATTATACATGTTTTTTTGTCATATTTATAACATAAATCACAGTCTCAACAAGCCCCACACACACACACACTCAATAAGGCGGTCGCTCCTTCACATGTGTGTTTTTACTGTTTGATCCTCTTCGTCAGGCACCTAATATGTACATCAAGGGCATTACAACATGTGGCCAGCAATGTCCTTGTTTAATATTTTTTTTAATCACGGTAAATCACGGTCTTAACGAGCCCCACACACACTCAATAAGACGGTCACTCCATCCATGTGTGTTTTCACCGTTTGATCCTCTTCATCAGGCATGTAATGTGTACATGAATGTCATTACACATTTTTTTGTGCCATATTGATAGCATGAATCACGCTCTCAACGAGCCTCTCACACACACACACACACACACACACTCAATAAGGCGGTTACTCCTTCACATGTGTGTTTTTAATGTTTGATTCTCTGCTCTACTGTTTAATATTTATAACATATGTATACTACACAGCAAGATTCTCAGAGTTAATTTCCCAGTGTTCAGCAAAAGTGTTAAAATTAGAGTTAAATTACACTGCAGGTTGATTTATCTGTAAAGAAGATTAAATATGTAAGAGAGGAGTGTTAAATTAACACTAGAAAGATTGGGACAAAATCAACACTGGCATAGTGTTAAAACTGACTCCTCTCCCAGAGTTGATTTAACACTATAGAATTTGATATGTATGGAAAGAATACAGGCCTCCTCTAAGAAAACAGTGCAAAGTCCATCTTTTCCAGCTAAAAATGAAAGAATTCTCAGTTTGAGAATATGACATATTCAGCTGTCCATCTAATCTTATATTAATATGTACAAAGTTTTGTAAATTGGGTCAATTTTAAGATCTAAACTTACAATATAGTCCCTTAGCTGCACACATTTGACATTGTCTGGCATTTCATTCAGTATCAGCAAAGTACATATCTATTTTTATCTTTACGCAGCTGAATCTGGCTAGGAGATGTGAGATGTGAAGTAGAGAACAGTTGTCCTGGTTGTAAAGTTGCCCTTCAACTGACTGTGCTATGACAATGAATATGAGTGTCTTCAGGCAGGCAGGCAGAGGATGAATGAACAACATTAACACGTTACAGTTTTTTTTACAATTGCTTAAGCTCAATTTTTAAAACTGTTCTCGTTTTTTCAAAACACTACACACAGTTAATGCAACCATACACTCAATTAACAGACCAAGCAATGTCTATTGCAAAATGATATTCTTCTTACAAAACTATACATTTATTTATAAAAATGTGATTTTGTTACCAAATTATCTTATCTTTACGCAGCTGAATCTGGCGATGTGAGTTAGAGAACAGTTGTCCTGCTTGTAAAGTTGCCCTTCTACTGACTGTTCTGTGACAATGAGTGTCTTCAGGCTGGCAGGCAGGCGGGCAGGCAGATGAATGAACAACATTAACACGTTAATACAGCAGTGCAATGGAAAGCAATCCACTGTACTGTTGTGGTATTTTTTAAATACCCGTTTGACCTAGAAACTTCATTCAACATTCATTTTGTAGGAAACTAACCTGTCAATTTAAAAGTGTACACTTTAACATGTTAATACAGTGCAGTGCAAAGCAATGTGCTGTACTGTTGTGGTTTTTCTTTTTATGGCATTAACTAAACACCCGTTTCACCTAGAAACTTCATTCAACCTTTTGTAGGTCTCCAAAACTGTAAACTGCCATGAAAGTGTACCGTGTCTTTAAAAACATTTGCTTTGCATGCACTGTGTAATTCCTGGGAATAGGAAATCTTTGATTTTTTATTGTGTTAAGTGCTGCGGTTGTGAAGGGTTATGACTGGTTAAAAGTTAACAGCCTTTGTGGGCTTCACATTGATACCCAAATGCATGCGTGGCAATAGTGTCCTATGTGGGATAACAAGATGACTTGTTACACAAAACACAGAAAGTGTAGGAGGAGGAAACTCCACTTGGCATCATACAGTAGAGTGCTGTGCCACCTTCTCACACAGCATCATAACACTGCACATCCAAATATCCATAATGCCCATCTTCTACCAGGCCTGGGTTAAATTCCAGATTGTGTGGTTGTCCCCAAATGGTGGAATGACCTACCAGTTGCGACAAGAACAGCAACATCCCTCCCTACCTTTAAAAGAACACAGAGCTTTGTGTTATGGTCTCAATGTTTTCTAAGGCCTTTTGGATAGCGCTCATACAAACTGTCTGGCTGTTCCCTCGCCTCTCACAAAGCGAGGTCACTCTAAACCTTTCTCTGTTGTTGTCCCAGAATGGCGGAACAACCTACCAGTTGCTACAAGAACCGCAACATACCTTTTTACCTTTAAAAAGCTTGTAAAGACCCTTCTCTTCCGAGACTGCTTCTCTTCCTAACAAAACTAACAAACTAACAATCACTAAACCAACTCTCTCCTTCATTGTCCCTATGTGGAAGTACATATGTCTGTAGTGTCCCTGCCCCGGGAAACTTATTCATACACATGCACCTCCCTGTATGCATAAAGGTTGTCTGCTTACTCTGTGTCCCTTTACACCTCTGTTTGCTTATGTCCTCCTTTTTTGTAAGTCGCTTTGGATAAAAGCGTCTGCCAAATGCAATGTAATGTAATGTAATGTAATAGAGCTTATAACATAAGGAGTTATGTATACTTTACATACTTAACGTATGCACATAATCATTTATGAATGTGTGTATAAAGTTTTATGAATACAAGCTTCATGGAAAGTGTTACTGCCATTGCAAGTCTGTGCACATACTAAATGAACACACACACACATACAAGAAGCTGAACTTACGAGTCTTCCTCGCCCTAAGGGGCCTGCTCCAACCATTTGGCAGAGCAAACTTTGCATTATGTCTTAATTAAAACATAGTTTTGAACTTTGCACACATTTGATCTTACAGTAATTCATGCAGACTTGTTTAAGCAGGGGAGTTAAAGGCCTCGTACTTTAACGCGTCTCGGAAAACTAAGCTATGCAGAAGAGATGCACAGCATCAGTTTCTTCTTTTTTTTCTCTTTTTTTTTTCTAATTCTTGGCTTGACCGGTGATGACTATAAATCAAAGGAAGCACCAGAGCTATGGGTCAGAACAGCCATGACACAGCCACATCCACACACACACACACACACACACACACACATACACACACGATACACACACACACACACACACACACACACACACA
>CM059272.1:3373192-3390692 GCA_030347295.1 Setipinna tenuifilis
TGTATGTCTAAATTCTATTTTTACATTTCATTCACTCTTCAATATATAGATGCCTTCTATACAGCTGAATTCATTTATTATACATAGCTATGAAATACTCATAGCACAGAAAAGAAGACTACAATTTTTCGGTCTCTGATAGCATCTTGTTAGCGGGCAGAGGGAGGGGGGTGGAGGGGGGGTATCTAAGGGTTTTGAAGGCTCCCCACCGAGACCCTTGGGGTCTGATCCAAAGCTCTGTGATATGCCAGTGCTTGAAAATGGCCATGTAGGGGGTATCATCTAAAGCCCTGTGTGATATACTGGTGCTTGAAAATGGCTGTGTATGAGGGCTCAACTTACAGGGGGGTGAAAAAAGGGTCTCCCTTACTTCCCCTAACTCTCTCCAGATCTGAAAATCTGCTCATGAGAATACTTGTGTATGTATGGCTCTTATGTGCATGGGTATAGTGTTGCTGGTGCTGCTTATGACTGTGCTTATATGGAGCTTATGACTGTGCTTATATGCTGTTTATAAATGTGTTTATAAATATGCTCATACATGAGTATTTGGGTAACGCTTTCTATGAACCTAGTCTTCATAAGACCCTATAAACACATCCATAAAGATTTAGAATGCATTCATAAAGTGTTTTAAAGATTGACATAAGTATTCACAACTATTTATACAAACTCATGACTGCACTCGTAAGGTATTATAGTGCGATGTTAAAAGCCATTAAGTGACACTTAACACAATGCAGTATAAACCCTTTGACCTTTCTCAACTCATCGCGGTCGTTATCAAAAGGTCAAAATAGCTTTATAATGCACTTTGTCACTTAAAGCTGTAAAGGCTTTTAACATAGCATTATAATACATTTATATTCACGATAAATTATAAATGAACTACTAAAATAATTTATTGATGTAAGCACTTAACATTTAACTCAGCCTCCATTAGAAAAAGTAGAGCATAGAATAGACATTCAATCTGTCAGTAAAGCAACCTGTCAGTACAGCAATTTTGGCACAAAGTTTGGCACTTTGTGTTTTATCAGTAATAACAACATAACCTGTTAGACTATTTGTTAGACTATTTGTTCTCCACAAACCACCACTTGTCTGACCATTTGAGTTAATTTCCCAGTGTTAAGCAAAAGTGTTGACTTAAGAGTGTAAGTGTAAACTTAAGAGTTGAAATTACACTGCAGAAAGTTGATTTAACTCTAAAGGTGTCAAATATGTAAGGGCTGAGTTCATTTAACACTATAGAATTTGCTGTGTAATCTGTTAGTAAAGCAATGTTTTGGCACTTTTTGTTTGATCAGTAATAACACCATAACCAAGAAAAACACTGTTAGACTACACAGTTTGTTCCCCACAAACCACCATTTGTCTGGTTTTTCCCATCTTAGTGGGTAATATCTGTGTCCGATATGTGTACACAGCAAATTCTATAGTGCTAAATCAACTCTGAGAGATTGTCCCAATCTTTGCAGTGTTAATTTAACACTCCTGCCTTACATATTTGACTCGTTCACAGTGAAATCAACGTTCTGCAGTGTAATTTAATTTCAACTCTTAATTTTACACTTACACTCTGAAATCAACATATTTCCTGAACACTGGGAAATTAACTCTGGGAATTGTGCTGTGTAGATGTGATCAGCAACAGGCTTAGCACAGGTCACTCATTAGGAAGGCAGACTGGGCTAGTCACTGTGTATGCTGCACTTGTACATCCTCCCCTGAGTACAGCACACACACACACACACACACACACAAACACACACACACACACACACACACACACACACATACAGAGTAATATGTGGCATACATAACACAACGTAATCAAGAGGAATGGCAGTGTGCTCTGTCAAAAGCGATCCTGGGTACATATCTGACAGTATTTCATCTGCCTGTCATCGTAAACACGCGGGAGAATGATGTACACACATATGAGAGGAAATAAACATCTCGCACTGCAGGCACTCAGAGACTCATCCCAATATCATCCAATCATCATTGGCCTTGACGCAGATCTGCACACGGCCCGCACCACATCTGGCCTGGGTCTTGTTTCTTGTGCATGTATGTGTGTGATAGATAGTGTGTGTGTTAGTATGTGTGTGTGTGTGTGTGTGTGTGTTTGTGTGCACGATCGGCGCCACATCTGCTCTGGGTCTTGCTTCTTGTGCATGCGTGCATGTGTGCATGCATGTGTTAGTATGTGTGTGTGTGTGTTTGTGTGCATGTGTGTGTGTGTGTGTGTGTGTGTATATGTGTGTGTGTGTGTGTTTGTGTGCACGATCTGTGCCACATCTGGCCTGGGTCTTGCTTCTTGTGCATGCGTGCATGCGTGCATGTGTGTGCATGTTAGTATGTGTGTGTGTTTGTGTGCGCGGCCAACGCCACATCTGGCCTGGGTCTTGTTTCTTTTACATGAGTGTGTGTGTGTGTGTGTGTTAGTGTGTGTGCATGTGTGTGTGTGTGTTTGTGTGCACATCTGGCCTGGGTGTTGTTTCCAGCCTCTGCAGCCCCACCCAGGTCCCCAATAACCCCCCCCCCCACCCCTCACACACACACACACACACACACACACACACACACATACACACACACCCTCCACACACCCCACGCCTCCCCTCCTCCTCAGCCCAGAAATTATGGGATGGAGATGGATATTAGGCGGTTGCCATTAACTGCAGAGAGTCTAATGAATAGTGTGAGCATGTGGGGGGCAGTGATATGACACACCCACAGCGATGCTGTCTGCAACATTTGCAGTAATAAATCTCTTCCTCGTTCTACATTACATTACGAGCCTTTTTCCAAAAATAACTAACTAAATAAATACATAAATAAACAAGTAAATCACACATTCTTCTGTCATTCTATTCCAGAATGACTGACATCCAATCCAAAACCCATGCAAGAAACCTCAAGGTCTTGGCTTTCAGTAGAGACCAATATTTTGTTTCTAGGCAAAGGGGTTCTCAAGTTATAGAGGTTTGATTCTGGTTATACAGATTTCGGAACCAAATATCCTATGGGAATTTTCAATAGGGACACAAGAAAAACGCATGGACATATCTATTGATAAAAATCTACAAAAAAATCAGGTTTTGATCCTTTGCCTCCAATTTTTTACTGTGTGAAGGTAAGACCTGTGTCTGTGGCCTCATTATGCCTTTGTTTGGCCAACAGGTTACTGAAATTATGGGTCTCAGTCACTTTACAGGCTCACATGTTGGACAGAAAGTAAAACCTTCATTCTAACCTCTGTACCTCTGTGTCAGTGCATCACAGAATCACCCAGATACTTTATAAATAACCCTGAGAGTGTTACCTTTCCACTGATACCAAGAACATGTCTGAGTCTAACACTATGTAGGAGCTGTGCTACTTACAACTTGGGCATACCATTTTCGCAAATAAACTGAAAATATTAGGTGTGGCTTAAGGGGTTAATTTTGTAAAATTTCAAATAATTCAGTGGAACATGAACCGTCTATGAGGTGGATACATCAAAAAGAATGATAATAGGGGTGCTGTGGCGCAGTGTGTGAAGCACACACACACATGCACACATACTAACACACACACACACACACACACACACACACACACACACACACACACACACACACACACACACACACACACATGAGGTGGGTACATCAAAAAGGATAATAACAAGCAGTATTTTACAGAGCATTAGACTGCATTAGTTTAACAGCAATCAGCTGAGTGGCAGGCAGCAAAGGGCAGTGATCAAAGTGATTGAATGGCGGATTGTGTGTGTTTCCAATCAGTCTGGTGTACTCGGTGTCTGCTCTGTGGGAAAATAAAGAACTATATTTTCATTGTGTGTGCATGTGACGTGTGTGTGTGTGTGTGTGTGTATGTGTGTGTGTGAGTGTGTGTGTGTGCCTGTGTTTGTGTGTGCCTGTGTGTGCCTGTGTGTGTGTGTGTGTGTGTGTGTGTGTGTGTGCGTGTGTGTGTGTGTGTGTGCGTGTGTGTGTGTGTGTGTGTGTGTGTATGCGCATGTGTGTGTGAGTGTATGCATGTGTGTATGTGTGTGTGTGTGTGTATGTGTGCATCAGATATGGAAATTAACTTTGCAAAAATGTGAATTTTTTACTGACAAGTAAATGGTAGAATTTACCGCCCACTCACCAGCAAATTATTATTTTGTGTCCGAAACCAACCAGTTATTTCAACATTTTTCCAGCATTTGGCCGCTGTGAATTTCCATCTCTGGTGTGTGTGTGTGTGTGTTTGTATGCATGCGTTTGTGTGTTAGTATGTGTGCATGTGCATGTGTGTAAGTATGTGTGTGTGTGTGTGTGTATGTGTGTGCGTGTGTGTCTTTCATATGGTATTTGCCCATGTACTGTACACATAACGGCATGAGACTTACTTCCCCAGACAGTAACTCAATAACACAGCAATACACTGGGCATGGATAAGTACAAACTCTTTCACTGCTAGCTGTGTTTGCTGAAGCAACACTGTATAGTCTCCCTTACCTTAATGCACAGCAACATTAGAGTTAGAATTAGAGTTAATCTCCCAGTGTTCAGGAAAGGTGTTAAAATTAGAGTTAAAATTACACTGCAAAAAGTTGATTTATCTGTAAAGGACTGTAAGACAGGAGTGTTAAATTAACACTATAAAGATTGGGACAAAATAAACACTGGCATAGTGTTGAAACTGACTCTCTCTTACAGAGTTGATTTAACACTATAGAATTTGCTGTGTGGCTGTGGGAACTGTGCGTGTGTGTGTGTGTGTGTGTGTGTGTGTGTGTGTGTGTGTGTGTGTGTGTGTGTGCATGCATGTGTGTGTATGAGTGTGTGTGTATATGTGCGTATGTGCGTATGTGTGTGTATCTTGTTTGTTCGAGGATGTAGCGTTTGGCTTGCAGAAACTCTGTCAGCCTTCATTGGCATTGACAGCCCTGGAATAGCTTATAGACAGAGCCAGACACAACAGCTGCAGGGAGCTCAGTGCCGATACTGGGGGAAAACAAGGCTTTATCATCAGGGTGCATCTACCCCGACTGGGGGCAAACACGCCTCCACCATCAGGGGGCAACTACCCCGACTGGGGCAAACATGGCTCCACCATCAGGGGGCAACTACCCCGACTAGGGTGTAAATACGGCTCCACCAGCAGGGTGCATCTACCCTGACTGGGGAGCAAACACCGCCCCAGCATCACCTCCACCATGATATTTAGTCATACTATTTGTTGACGAGAGCAACACTAGTGTAAACACAGCTCTGCCATTAGGGGGCATCTACCCCGCCTGGGGGCAAACACTGCTCCAACTTCAGGGGGCATCTATCCCAGCTGGGCAGGTATCTACCTCCAACTGGGGGCAAACACGGCTCCACCATCAGGGGGCATCTACCCCGACTAGATGTATACACAGTTCCAGCTTCAAGGGGTATCTATTTCAACTGGGGGGCAAATACATGTCCACCATCAGGGGGGATCTACCCTGACTGGGAGGAAACAAGGCTTCACCATCAGGGTGCATCCACCCCGACTAGGAGCAAATATGGCTCCAGCATCAGTGTGCAGCTACCTCCAACTGTGAGGCAAACACAGCTCCACCATCAGGGAACATCTACCTCCAACTGGGGGCAAATACAGGTCCACCATCACGGGGCATTTACCCCGACTGGGAGGCGAACACATCCCCAACTTCAGGGGGCATCTACCCTGACTGGGGTGCAAATACAGGCCCCACCATCAGTGTGCATTTACCCCGACTCTGGACAAACACAGCTCCCTCCACCATCAGGGTTCATCCACCCAGCCTGGGGGCAAATACGGCCCAAACCATCAGGGTGCATTTACCTCCAACTGGGTGCAAATACAGGTCCACCATCACGGGGCATTTACCCCGACTAAGGTGCAAACATGGCCACACCTTCAGGGGGCATCTACCCCAACTGGGGTACAAACAGGGCTCCACTATCAGAGGGGGCATGTACCTCCAACGCCTGGGCAAAAACAAACTGTGTTTCAGCCGTCTGACTCTCCGGTAAGGGCATCAGCACCTGCTGTTCATGCTGACTGCCGTCAGTAAATATGTCTGTCTGATATGTCTACCCCACACACACACACACACGAGGCTCACTAGACTTCAGCACCCATGGCTCCACAATCATGGGGCATCTACCCCGACTGGGGTGCAAACAGGGCTCCACCAGCAGGGATGGCATGTACCTCCAACGCCTGGATAAAAACAAACTGCATCTCAGCCATCTGTCTGACTCTCTGGTGAGGGCATCAGCACCTGCTGTTCATGCTAGCTGCCGTCAGTGAATATGTCTGTCTGATATGTCTACCACACACACACACATGAGGCTCACTACACTACAGCACCCATGGCTCCACAATCATGGGGTATCTACCCCGACTGGGAGGAAACAAGGCTTCACCATTAGGGTGCATCTACACCGACTCTGGGAAAACACCGCCCCACTTTCAGGGGGGCATGTACCTCCAACGCCTGGGCAAAAACAAACTGTGTTTCAGCCGTCTGACACTCCAGTGTGGGCATCGGCACCTGCTGCTCATGCCGGCTGCCGTCAGTGAATATGTCTGTCTGATATGCCTACCACACACACACACACACACACACAAGGCTCACTAGACTACAGCACCCATGGCTCCACAATCACGGGGCATCTACCCCGACTCGGGGCAAACACAGCTTCAACATCAGGGGGGGCATCTATTTCATGCTAGCTGCCGTCAGTGAATATGTCTGTCTGATATGACTACCACACACACATGAGGCTCACTACACTGCAGCACCCATGGCAGTACTGCAGGTCCGTTTCAAATGATTATTTTTATGTGTGGGTGGGAGTCAGAATAGAGGTTGATCTGCTGATAAGAGTGATGCTCCTTGAGGCAGGGAAGAGAGAGAGAGAGAGAGAGAGAGAGAGAGAGAGGGAGAGAGAGAGAGAGAGAGAAAGAAAGAGAGAGGGAGAGAGAGAGAGAGAGAGAGATAGACAGAGGGAGGGAGAGGGAGGGAGAGAGAGAGATGGAGAGAGAGAGATAGGGAGAGAGAGAGACAGAGAGAGAGAGAGGGAGAAAGAGAGAGAAACAGGAAGCGAGAGAGAGAAACAGGGAGAGAGAGAGAGAAAGAAAATGATGTTCCTTAAGGCAGAAAAACACCACTGACCCCGTCACTCCTACAGTTATGGGTTATCTCGGCTTTGTGCATTCACATCACCCCCCCCCACACACACACACACACACTTTGTGTATTCACACCGCCCCCCCCCACCACACACACACACACACACTTTGTGTATTCACACCACCCCAACCAATCTTCCAACCCACACCCTCCCACCCCATGCACACAGAAAGAGAGAAAGACAGGGAGAGAGAAAAAGACAGGCAGAGAGAAGGAGAGAGAAAGGGAGAGAAAGAGAGAGAAAGAGAGAGGGAGGGAGAGAGAAAGGGTGAGAGACAGACAGAGATCAAGAGAGAAATAGAAAGCGGAAGAGAGGTAAAGAGAGAGATAGAGTCAGAAAGAGGGAGAGAGAAAGGGAGGGAGAGAGAGAAAGAGAGAGAGAGGGAGAAGAAGAGAAAGAGAGAGAGGGAGAGAGAGAGAGATTTGAGTGACTGTTAAGTAAATTAAGAGTATTCATGTTTTCATTTTCTTTATAGATGTGTACTGGACAAGGCTGTAAATGTCTAAAGTGATCTACCGCCATGTGACGAGGGCCACAACACAGCGGTTTAATTTATTCCCTGTTTGTGCTCCAAAAAAAAAAAGAAAATGAAACGGCAGTTTCAAACTAAATTTATTAGGTAGGGGGGGTTGCTGTGGCACAGTGCGTAGAGCACCAATACCATGAATGGACAAGTGCCCATGGGGACCCAGGTTTGAATCTGGCCTGGGTCATGTCCCAACCCTACCCCATCTCTCTCTTTCCCACTCATTTCCTGTCACCATCTACACTGTCCTATCACAAAAAATCTACTTTAAAATATTTATTAAGTAGATCAAATCTGCGGTGTGACCTGTGACTTGTGAATGGCTGTGGTTGTGGCTGTGGTGGTCACTACCACCAAAACAAGTGAAATATAAATCGATAGCAATAACGCTAACGCTAATCAATTTGTTTTTTCTCCCTTTTCGACAGCAGTCAGTTATTTGTCTAATGTGGTTTGAAATCCTTCCCAGATAATTGGGCTCCTCAGCGTGTGTGTGTGTGTGTGTGTGTGTGTGTGTGCGTGCCTTCATCCATATTAATGAGAGCTCGGCTCTGACTGATTGGCTTGGACGGATTCCCTCGGTTGCACGGCGCTGAGGCCGATGACTTGTGGCGAGGGAAATTGTGTGGAAATAATTTGCAGAGACCAGACGAGAGACCAGAGAGACATTCATCCATCCATTCATTCATTTCATTCAGTCATTTCATTCATTCATTTCATTCATTCGGGGTAACTGTGTCAGGTAAACATTCCATCTACCTCATCTGCACAGGAAATTGTGTGGAAATAATTTGCAGAGGCCAGAGAGACATTCATTCATTCATTCATTCATTCATTTCATTTAATTCATTCGTGGTAACCGTGTCAGGTAAACATTCCATCTATTCCATCTGCACAGGATGAGGTATAAAGCAAGAGGATATATAATGGGGGGAAATGAGGGGTTGGCAACGGGGGCTGTGACAGAGCGCCACTCACAAGGATAGCTGGGTGCCAGGGAGTGAGGAATCGAGGGAGCGAGGGTGCGATGGAGGGAGTGAGGGAGCGAGTGAACGAGCGTTGTCTGAGCCTAGCTCTGATTGTCTGCTTCTAAGCTAGCGAGAGGTTGGCATCCGGGGCCAGGGACACTGTCAATGGCAGAGGCCAGAGTCCTCTGTGGACCCTCTGTAAAGCTCTGGGTCCCCTGAATCGTCCTGATCTAACCCCCTTAGCGGCGCCCCTGGCCTGGGTGCGAGGGAGTGAACGAGGGAGCGAGGGGGCTAGAAAGCGAGGGAGTGAGCGTCGTTTGAGTCTAGGGTCGTGACAGGACGACACTTGAGTGCGAGGGAGCAACCGAGGGAGCGAGGGAGCGAGCAAAGGCGTAAAGGAGTGGGCGAGCGAGAGAACGAGCAAGCGAGAGAGCGAGAGAGCAAGAAAGTGAGGGAGTGAGAGAGTGAGAGAGGGTCGTCTGATCCCAGCCCTCTGATTGTCTGCTCATGTGCTAGCAAGGTGCTAATTGGCAAACGTGTGGCTAACCCCGCTAGTGGACTGAAAGAAAATAATTTAATCATTTTGGCCCTGCACCCAAATGATATCATAGTCCTCTATGGGCCGCTGTGAAGCTCTGGCCCCCCTGAATCGTCCTGATCCCCCCCCCTTAGCAGCACCCCTGCCAGCTCTCTGAGTGTCTGCTCCTGTGCTAGCAAGGCGCTAATTGGCAAACGTGTGGCTAACCCTTGCTAGTGGACTGTAAGTAATGCACTCAGATGGATCTGCAGTCAGTCATTTAATCAGGACAATGAAACCCACTCATCAGCTGCAGCACTTATCACATTTACCTGCCTGACTGGCTGACTGGCTGAACGGCTGACATTTTCATTTTCAGTTCTGCAGGTCTGTCTCTCAAGGGAAATGATCGTGATCGTGATCGTGATTGTAATGACCTTGCTGTATGCTTGAGTCAAATAGACACTACAGTGGAATAAAATAATGAGTAAATAACAATAAAGAAAAACAAACAGCAAAATCGCATGGTCCTCACTTCCTACAAGGATACAAGGATGTTATGTACGGTATGTTTAAGTTCAGTGCACAGGTGTCTTTTAACAGGGATGCAAATGGATACAAGGAAACAAGGATGGTTTATTGTCACATGCATAGACATACTGGGTAGAGTAGGACATGCAGTGAAACCGGTGAATGCAGTGAAATTGGTGATAGACACTACATTTGAATAAAATAATGATTGGAGTGACCTTGCTGTTATGTACAGTATGCTTGAGTTCAGTGCAGAGGTGTCTTTTAACAGGGATGCATATAGACACTACAGTGGATTAAAATAATGGGTAAATAATAATAAAGAAAAACAACCTAAACATCCCTTTCTAAACACCCAGCAACATCTTATGGTCCTGACTTCCTACAAGGATACAAAGATGTTTTACTGTCACATGCATAGACATACTGGGTAGAGTAGGACATGCAGTGAGCTTGGTGAATGCAGTGAAATTGATGATAGACACTACAGTTGAATAAACAATTGGATAAATAATAATAAAGAAAAACAAGATAAAAATCCTTTTCCTAAACACCCAGCAAAATCCTATGGTCGTCACTTCCTACAAGGATACAAGGATGTTTTACTGTCACATGCATAAACATACTGGGTAGAGAAGGACATGCAGTGAACTTGGTGAATGCAGTGAAATTGGTGATAGACACTACAGTTGAATAAAATAATGGGCAAATAATAATAAAGAAAAAGAACCTAAAAGTCCCTTTGTAAACACCCAGCAAATGGTCCTCACTTCCTACAAGGATACAAACAAGGATACAAGGATGTTTTATTGTCACTTGCAAAGACATACTGGGTAGAGTAGGACATGCAGTGAAATTAGTGATTGTTTGTCTAAAGCTGTGTACGTGCATGTCCACATGTGTTCCAGCGTTTTCTATTTCAAAAATCCACAGCTGTAGCTTCCCATGCTGGTGCTGGTGTTGTGGCTGACAGCGTGTGTCTGAGTGTCTGAGTGTGTGTGTGTGTGTGTGTGTGTGTATGTGTGTATGTGTGTATGTGTGTCTGTGTGTCTGAGTGGCTGTTTGTCTGTGTGTGTGTGTGTGTGTGTGTGTGTGTGTGTCTGAGTGTGTGTGTATGTGTGTGTGTGTGTGTGTGTCTGTGTGTGTGTGTGTCTGTCTGTGTGTCTGTGTGTGACTGCTGGACACAGACTAATGAAAGTGAGGCAGTGATGTGAGAATAATTGGCTTGAAAAGAGCGCCCCCCCCCCCCCCCCCAACCCTCCTGCCCCCCCAACGCCCTTCTCCACCCCACCCCCTCCTCTGTCCAACACTCGCCCCTCCCCAGCACCCCTAGTATAATTGAAGATGAGCGCCCCCCATCCCCCCCCCTCCTGCCACCCCTATCGCCCCTCTTCCCCTCCTGCCGCCCCTCTCTCCCCAGCACCCCAGTGTAATTGATTATGATCGGTTATTGATGTGAGGGGATGCTGAGTCCCCCCCACACCCCAGCCTCTTTTTTCTTGTGTTTGCTTTGTGTTTGTGCTGTGCCAAATGACAGGCTGGAAGGCTGGAAGGCTGGAGTCGGCGGAGTACTGGGCATACTGCTTCTGCCTGATCGAATAACACAAGGGCTGGACGCTGGGAGAGAGAGAGGGAGAGAAAGAGAGAGAGAGAGAGATAGAGAGCGAGAGAGAGAGAGAGAAAGAGAGAGAGAGAAAGGGAGAGAGAGAGCGAGAGAGAGAGAAAGGGAGAGAGAGTGAGAGAGAGAGACAGAGAGAGAGAGAAGGAAAATGATGTTCCTTAAGGGCTGGATGCCTGATGCTGGATGTTGTCTGGTGTCGAGCTCCTACTTGCCTCCTCCCACGCACTAGATGACTAGATGATAGCCATAATGATAATAACTCACATTATTGGTGTTTTGTTGATTTTCTATTTCCCTTTGTGTGTGTGTGTGTGTGTGTGTGTGTGTGTGTGTGTGTGTGTTGGACACACATCTCCTTTACCTCCTCAGCTTTGAAGGCTGGATTGGACTGGGCTGGACTGGACTTCAGTACCACGCAGTAAAAGAACCAAAGATAAAAACAAGGGCTGGACGCTAGATTGCCTCCTCCCACTCTCACGCACTAGATGACTACATGATAGCCATAATGATAATAACTCACATTATTTGGTTGTTTGTTTTGTTGATTCTCTATTTCCCTTAAAATGGAAGTAAGGGAAATAATAAATGTATGTTTCTGAAATATGTACTCATTTTTTTTTTTTTTTTTGGCAAATGCGTATACCATTTACTTGAAATGAAATGAAAAGCAAGGCAGTTATAGAGAGCTAATTTTGGTTAGATGTTTTTTCTTTTCTTTTTTTTTGCACAGAGCCTTTATTGTATTTGTGAATGTCCGCACGTACTTCACATAACAACAAGGAAATAGACAAGACACACGAGCAATTTTGTCAATTTTGTCAATTTGTCAATACATGCACTTACTGAGCTTCAAATTCAGGTAGATCTAGATATAGAAACATGCACATTCCCGGCTACACACACAGAATTGTACACGACTGCAATCGCACCAAAGTGTTTCCAGAGCAAACATGCCTTTGGTCACGTCTGTACGTGCTTCTTCTTCTTCTGTCACATCGCCCTAGTTGCCATGGTTTGTGGCTTATGACGTAAGTATAAGATGACTGACAGTATCCTGGTCAAAGCCAGCCCCTT
Source organism: Setipinna tenuifilis (assembly GCA_030347295.1). Lineage (NCBI taxonomy): Eukaryota > Metazoa > Chordata > Actinopteri > Clupeiformes > Engraulidae > Setipinna > Setipinna tenuifilis. Next base: position 3,385,644 of record CM059272.1, read on the forward strand.
GTGCTACAGTACACGGCATTTCGTACTATAGCTACAGAACTATATGTACAAAAATGCAGTGAAGGTTTTTTTTTTAATCTAATACATACAAAGTGTTTAATAAAATGTACCACACCAGGTAGATTGATTAAACAACACTCTAAAAAATAATGGTTCTTCAGAATGATGCCATAGAGGAACCTTTTTCAGTGCTTTAAAGAAGCGTTGAGGCAACAGTTCTTTAAAGAACCATTTGACACCGATATGACATAATATAGCCCATTATGATGTAAGGCTCTAAAGAACCATTTGCAATGTGAAGAACCTTTCACATACATGCTAAAACATAAAGGTGCCTAAATGGTTCTTTAACCACCTCTGGATGTTTCCATGAAGAGTAAAGGTTCTTCTATGGCATCAAAGAACCGGTACTGGCCCCATTATTTTTTAGAGTGAAGTTTGCAGGCTAAGTATCATCCTTATTGCCTATACCAAAGATATATATATATATACCATATATATGGTACACATAAGACTATACCAAACATGTCTACAGATAACGGCAAAAACATTTCTTTGCTTATTGCAGTAAAGCATTTAGGAGTCAAACTATGACATGTCTTTTGAGCTTCTTAACAGGTCTACAGTCAAACCACCAAGCTTGACTGTGATAACTAAAACCATAACAAAGACATGACCTCACTCCCCCACAGGTCAAACGCTCCAAGGCTTTATGAGTGTACACACAGAGTACCAAGTGTTGATGAACTAAAGCACAGCTTGAATGCCACCTGCGACCTCGACTCTTGGCTGCTTAAACTGTGATTTTAAGGATACAAGGATGGTTTATTGTCACATGCATAGACATACTGGGTAGAGTAGGACATGCAGTGAAATTGGTGATTGTTTGTCGATTAACTAACGCACTGCTTGACTGCCAGCTACGACCTCGACTCATGGCTGCTTAAACTGTGATTTTGATTAGAAAATTCTAAAAACCCAACCCCATGTCCTGTGTGTCGGTAAATGAATGTGGGCTATTGTGATAGTGATAGTGATGTGCAGGTGTTGCCTTGAGATGGAGTTGGAGCAGGAACACAGGGATCTTTCAGGGCCACTACACCTTTGTCACTCCTCTCAGGTATTCAGGTATTCAGGTATTCAGGTATTCAGTAATGTGCCAAAGTCTTTGCACCACTAACCTGTTCAATTCATTTTTGGCTTTTAGACTTACTTACTATTTAACCATGATTGGATTGCACAGAATAATGAAGTTGCATTCTCTGCTGCTCTTCAGGGCTGTGACAATGTCTTAAATTTCCATTCTCAGTTAATCAGATGTTTTTGTTGCATGCTATTTCCAATTACATCAGTGTGGGTGAAAATTACTCTCCTGAGTAGGGGTGTGTGTGTGTGTGTGTGTGTGTGTGTGTGTGTGTGTTGGGGGGGGTAGGGTGTAAAATCAGGACAATGGATGGGGCCCAGAGTTTCAGAGGGGCACACAGGGGACTGTGCTATGGTTGGGGTGGGGGGGCACAGAGGACTATGATACGGTTAAGTTGGGGGCCCACAGAGGACTATGATATGGTTGGGGTGGGAGGGCACAGAGGACTACAGTTTGATATGGTTGGGGTGGGGGGGCACAGAGGACTACAGTTTGATATAGTTGGGGTGGGGCCCCAAAATTATTTCCCTTCAGGGCAATAATGTACCACACACCTCTATCTGAAAGACAAAAACACGACCCCAAACTGCACTCAGACCCCCCTCACCTTAGTATAACTGGACAGCCTGGTGAAGTGGAGTAGAGTAGAGTGGAGAGAGGAGTGGGGAGATATCACTGCCCTGAGGTAAAAACTTAAAAAGACTTTGAATTAACCTCTAGTAGAGAGTGACACAGTGCTGGGTGAAATACTACTGCGTGACCCTGTTACCATTTAAAGCACTGCCTCACTGCCTGCCCCCCTTACTGGGACTGGGAGCAGCTCAGGGACCCTCTCCTTCACTGCCATACAGTATGTGTGTGTGTGGTGCATATCAGTAATATCACAATAATATAGCGGGATAACGCATATACATACATAACTAAAACCTGTTAAAAAATCCCCTTAATGCCACTACTGTTTTATTGATTTTGTCGTATTGTTGGTCGTACTGTTACCATTTAAAGCACTGCCTCACTGCCTGGCCCCTTACTGGGACTGGGGGAGCAGCTCAGGGACCCTCTCCTTCAGTGCCATACAGGATGTGTGTGGTGCATATCAGTAATATCACAATAATATAATGCGAACCTCATCCAATAGCAACAATAGGACCCATTAATAGTGTAAATGTGATTTGAAAAAGAAAAAAAGCATATGCAGTATATGTGTGGGTAGCACATATCAGCAATATCACAATAATATAATGTGAACCTTTTTTTAAAAAACCCTTTCTCCTTCAGTGCCATACAGTATATGTGGTATCTTAAAAAGCAACAAGCTCCTGTACACCAAGGCAGGTTCTGAAGTCGAATGACTTTATGGCCAGATAACCGGGCCTATTTACCCATTCTGCCATCCAATAGCATTGCAGAACAAGAATAGGACCCATTAATAGTGTAAATGTGGTTTGAAAAAAATAATAAAAAGGGGGGGGGGCTTATTTTGGATTGCGGTCTTCTTCAGTGCCATACAGTATGTGTGTGTGTGGTGCATATCAGCAATATCACAATAATATAGGAGGATAAAGCGCGAACCTCTTAAAAATCCCCTTAATGTCACTCCTGGTTTACTCCTTCAGTGCCATACAGTATATGTGTGTAGCACATATCAGCAATATCACAATAATATAGGGGGATAAAACGCTAACCTCTTAAAAAGACAACAAGTTTCTGTACGGCAAGACAGGTTCTGAGTCGTCTCCTTCAGTGCCATACAGTATATGTGTAGTAGCACATATCAGCAATATCACAATAATATAGGGGGATAAAACGCTAACCTCTTAAAAAGACAACAAGTTTCTGTACGGCAAGACAGGTTCTGAGTCGTCTCCTTCATGCCATACAGTATATGTGTAGTAGCACATATCAGCAATATCACAATAATGTAGGGGATAAAACGCTAACCTCTTACAAAATCCCCTTAACATCACTACTGCTTTATTAATTTCTCCTTCAGTGCCATACAGTATACACAGAAAAATTATCAGAGTTAATTTTCCGGTGATAAGCAAAAGTGTTAATTTAAGAGTGTAAGTGTAAAACTAAGGGAAATTACACTGCAAAGAGTTGATTTAACTGTAAAGAAAGTAAATATTTAAGGGAAGAGTGTTAAATTAACACTACACACTACACTGAATCTCTCAGAATTGATGTAACACTATAGAATTTGCTGTGTATGTGTAGGACATATCAGCAATATCATAACAATATAGGGGAATAAAATGTGAACCTCTTAAAAAATCCCTCTTAACGCCACTCCTGGTTTATTGATTTTGCCGTATTGTTGGTGTTACAGCAAATTTTATAGTGTTAAATCAACTCTGAGAGAGTCAGTTTTAACACTATGCCAGTGTTTATTTTGTACCAATCTTTGTAGTGTTAATTTAACACTCGTCCCTTACATGTTTGACTCCTTTATGGTGAAATCAACTTTTTGCAGTATAATTTCAACACTTAATTTTACACTTACAATCTTAAATCTTAAATTAACACTTTCACTGAACACTGGGAAATTAACTCTGAGAATTTTGTTGTGTATAGAGGAATAAAATACGAACCTCTTAAAAAATCCCCTTTAACACCACTCCTGGTTTATTGATTTTGCCATATTGTTGGTGTTACCTGGCAATGGGCACTTTGTTTTATTCACTGGAAGATCAAAACCTCAAAACAACAGTATTTTCCATACAGCAGACAACATACAACATAAGTTTACATACCCTGGCAGAATTGATGATTTCTTAACCATTTTTCAGAGGGTCATTTGGGTAAAATGAGTGAAAGAAACTTTCTTATATTATCATTCCTATTCTCTGAAAAATGGTTAAGAAATCATCCATTCTGCCAGGGTATGTAAACGTATGAGCACAACTGTATAAAATACCAAGAAACCTTACAAAAAGACTTTTGTCTCACACAGTCTTTCCACATACACACAGACACACACACACACACTTTCTCTCTCTCTCTCTCTCTCTCTTTTTCTCCCCTGGCAGCCTGTTCTCTCTGCAAACTCTTCATTTCACACATTTCCTCCATAACCAGTTCGGGCCGGCCGTCTGTGTGTGTGTGTGTGTGTGTGTGTGAGCCGTGTCTGTCTCCGACTGAGCCGTCGGTCAGCTGATTCATGTGCTCCAGCAAAGCAGCTCAAACACATATCAGGGGGCAGCCTCACTGACCCCCCTCATTCTTCACCGCACGCTCAATTCCAGACCCCCCCCCCCCCCGCCTCAGCCTCATGGTCTTACGCCTTATGCCTTATCCCCACCTCCAGCCCCAATTCTATCTCTCCCTCTCCCTCTCTCTGTTTCACTCTGTCTCTCTCTCTCACTCTGTCTCTCTCACTCTTTCTTCCTCCCTCCCTCTCTCTTTCTCTCTTTGTCTCTCTCTCATTCACTCTGTCTCTCTCCTTCACTCTGTTTTTCTCTCTCTCTTTAACGGTCTCTCTCTCCCTCTCTTTCTCGCTGTCTCTTCTCTCCCTGTCTTTTTTACTCTCTCTCTCTTTCACTCTGTCTCTCTCTCTCTCTTTCTTTCTGTCTCTCTCTCCTTCTCTCTCTCTCTCTCTCTCTTTCTCCAGACTTCCCACCCCGGTGTTCTCCTCTGCCCCTGACGTGCTGCGTAATGACATTAGCGCTGGCGTACTTTATGTCTGAGACGATAGCCGCTCCAGCCTCATTATCCACAATAACCCATAGATCACTTACTGTACTATGCCGTCCTCTCTCTCTCGCTCTCTCTCTCTTTCTCTCTCTCTGTCTCTCTTTGTCTCTCTCTGTCTCTCTCTCTTTCTCTGTCTTCCATTCATTCACTCTCTCTCCCTCTCTCTCTCTCACTTACTCTGTCTCTCTCTCTCTCTTTCACTCTGTCTC
>CM059272.1:3398192-3405692 GCA_030347295.1 Setipinna tenuifilis
TGTATATTAGAAAGTTAATACACATTTGAGGTGGCAATTATGCAGCTCGAAGTACATTAATTTTCTGATATAGAAATGCCTTGAAGTCCTTTATCCTGCTTATACCATGGTTACCACACTTGTCTTATATTAATTTGAGGTTATATTACTTGTTGTAATCGTTAAAACAAACTTGTTAGTAGAAATACTTCTCTCTGCCACAAGATGTGGGATAATGGACAACATGGTGTTTGTATATCAGAAAGTTGATGCACATTTGAGGTGGCAATTATGCAGTGTGGCTGGTACATCTCGAAGTGCATTAACTTCCTGATATACGAATGCCATGAAGTTCCTTTATCCCACTTATACCATGGTTACCACTTTTGCCTTGTGTTAGTTTGAGATCATATTTTTTTTTGTTTGAATCATTAAAACAAAATTCGTTAAAACTCTCTGCCACAAGATGTGTTTTTATAACATATTGGACAAGCTGCCATTGTTAATTCCAGACTGGAGGTTGCTATGGACAAGACCAAGTCGTTAGTTCCACCATGTCTCTGGTTGTCAAGCTAGCCATTCCAAAGTTCTGTTCAGCCTAGCTCAGCAAAATCACATTGGTTGGGAGTCCAAATGCAGTGTGACAGCACTGAAAATCGATCTCAGATACATATAACATGTACTCTGGGTACTTCCATCCACACTGTATTTGCTAAAGCTGCCATCTTTACCGCTTTATTTACAGTTCATCACGAGTTTGCCGTATATACACACAAGCGTTATACAGTCTGAAAACAGGGACTACTTCATAGATGTGTGTATTATATTATATATAATTGTCATTCTAAAGAATGTGTCACAATGGGAAACACAACACACACACACACACACACACACACACACACACACACACACACATCCACACACACACACACACATACACTTGTACACGCCCACACACACACACACACACTTGTACATACACATACACACACACACACACACACACACACACACACACACACACACACATACACACAGTTGTACAAGCCCACACACACAAAATATATATAACCAGCGTGTGAGCAAGGCCTAAACTCTTGTACCTGACAGCTAGAGAGTGAAGGCCATCTCCCTCCCTGTCTCCATCCCTGTCTCTGTCTCCATCTCCATCTCCGCCTCTGCTCTGAGCTGTGAGCTGTGAGCTGTGAGCCCGTCTCTCTGTGCTGACAGCAGCCAAAGCTGAGCGCTTGACACTCCAGCAGGACAGGAAGTGACAGGACGGGACAGGAAGTGATGGGAAGTCAACACAGGAGAGCTGCCTGCCTACCTGCCTCCCTACCTGCCTCCCTGCCTGACTCTGGCTGTGGCGGTGCGGTGCGGTGGGGTGGGATGTGGTGGGGGGTGGGGGGCATTAGTGCTGCCTGCCTGCCTACCTGCCTGCCTGCTTGACTCTGCCTGTGGTGGGGAGGGGTGCAGTGTGTGTGTGTGTGTGTGTGCGGAGGTATGGGGTGGGGGGGGTGTCAGTGGCGCCCAGCAAGGCCCATGGAGGGCTGTTAATTGGCCGCATGGACAGGAGAAGGTGAAGAGAGAGAGAGGGAGAAAGAGAGAGAGAGAGAAAGATATAGAGAGGGAGAAGGAGAGAGAGGGAGAGCAGAAAGAGAGAGAGAGAAGAGAGAGAGTGAGGGGAAGAGAGAGAGAAGAGAGAGAAGAGAGAGAAAGAGAGAGAGAGACAGAGAGATGGAGAGAGAGAGAGAGAGAGAGACAGACAGACAGAGAGATGGAGAGAGAGAGAGAGAGAGAGAGTAAACGCCTGAGTGACTGACAGCGCTCCATTTAAGGGGGAATGTGGATCAATGGAGACAGAGAGATTGATCACAAACCCACACAGGAAATGTGGATGTTTGCCCCCCCCCCTCCACTCGTAAATCTCGACGCCCCAACTCCTGGACACGACCAACAACAGCTCCCAAGGTGAGTCAAGTTTCCGGATCTATAAAACTTCCCTGACGTCAGGGGCAGTGGTCCTCTACGGGTCACCTGGCCGCCATGACGGATACTCCATCAGCGTGAGCTATTAATGTGATGTCAATAAGTATTGCTTTCCCTGGGCCACCGTAACACTGACTGTATTAATACACTGAAGGCGTTTCTGTCATCTCAGCTGTGCGTCTCTGTCTGAGCATGCTCTGTGTGTTGTCATCTGGATTATCTCTGATGACAGACTACCCTGGCTGGAGTTTGGGGGTCTGGGGGTTTTGGGGGTTTGAGGGGGTGGCAGTGCAGAGAGAGGGGTAAAACTCCATCAACATGAGCTAGTAATGTGATGTCAATAAGTACTGCTTTTCTTGGGTACCGTAACACCGACCGTATTAATACACTGATGGCGTTCTGTCATCTCAGCTGTGCGTCTGTGCTCTGTGTGTTGTCATCTGGACTCTGATCTCTGATGACAGAGCACCCTGCACAGCAAATTTTATTATAAGTGTTAAATCAACTCTGAGAGAGAGTCGGTTTTAACACTATGCCATGTTTATTTTGTCCCAATCTTTGTAGTGTTAATTTAACACTACTGTTTTGACTCCTTTACAGTTGAATCAACTTTTTTCAGTGTAATTTCAACTCTGAATTTTACACCTACACTCTTAAATCAACACTTTCACTGAACACTGGGAAAGGAACTCTGAGAATTTTGCTGTGTGGCTGGGATCTGGGGGTTTGGGGGGTTTGGGGGGGTTTGGGGGATGGCAGTGCAGAGAGAGGGGTAAAGCTCTACCAGTGCAGGCCCCCACCTCAGCCCACCCCACTCTGGCTGGGATCTGGAGTCTGGGGGGCTGGGGTTTTTTGAGGGTTTTTTGGGGTTTGTGAGGGATGACAGTGCAAAGACAGGGGTAAAAGTCCACCAACATGAGCTAGTAATGTGATGTCAATAAGTACTGCTTTCCTTGGGCACCGTAACACTGACCATATTAATACACTGGAGCCGTTCTGTCATCTCAGCTGCTCTGTGTCTGTGCTGTGTGTGTTGTCATCTGGACTATCTCTGACAGAGCACTCTGGCTGGGATCTGGGGGTGTGGGGGTCTGGGGGTTTTGGGGGTTTGGGGGGATGGCAGTGCAGATCAACATGAGTGATTAGTGTGATGTCAATAAGTATTGCTTTCCTTGGGTACCGTAACACTGACTGTATTAATACACTGGAGACTGTGTCTCTGTGCTGTGTGTGTTGTCATTTGGATTATCTCTGATGACAGAGCACTCTGGCTGGGGTCTGGGGGTTTGGCGGGTTTGGGGGGTTTTGGAGGTTTGGGAGGATCGTAGTGCAGAGAGAGGGGTAAAGCTGTACTAGAGTCCCCTAACACTTTCACTGAACACTGGGAAATGAACTCTGAGAATTTTGCTGTGCGGCTGGGATCTGGGGAGGGGTTTGGGTGTGGGGGTGTGTGGGGGTCAGTGCAGAGAGAGGGGTAAAGCTCTACTAGAGCACCCTGTAGTGCAGGCCCCCCCACCCCACCCTGGCTGGGATCTGGAGTCTGGGGGTCTGGGTTTTTTTGGGGATTTGTGAGGGTTTGTGGTTTGGGAGGGGGCAGTGCAGACAGAGGGGTAGAACTCCATCAACATGAGCTGGTAATGTGATGTCAATAAGTACTGCTTTCTTGAGCACCGTAATACTGACTGTATTAAGGTGTTCTGTCACCTCAGCTGTGTGTCTGTGCTGTGTGTTGTCATCTGGACTGTCTGAGCTACAGTATATTACAGCTAGACATATTGTTTACATCGTAGATTCAGGCGAATAGCAGAGTTGCCAATGCCGGGTTCAGAAAGTAAAAAAAAACCCTGCCACGTTTTCCTTCTAACATAGGTGTCTTCATTGAGTAGCTGATCTTCTACCTGTCTTGAGTGCTCATTACGATCAGCTGATTCAGAGCTGGCTGGATCAAATTTGTGGCAGGGATTTTACTTTCTGAACCCGGGACTGACACCTCTGGTGAATAGTGCTGTCACATGTTTTTCTAACATGGTGGCATATTTAAAAATCTCTGTGACTTGAGTCTCGAGTCTCGAGGCGTGTGTGTGTGTGTGTGTGTGTGTGTGTGTGTGTGTGTGTGTGTGTGTGTGTGTGTGACTGCGAGCTCAGAAAGCTGCTGTCTTTGTATACTCTGTACAGTGGCTGCCTTGGCTGTCACTGAGGGGGTTTAATGTTTAATGTTTTGACTTGAGATCTGAGATATGACATTCAGACAAAAAAAACGTCTGTACGTTGCTGTACATTATGTGTGGAACCGTCGCCCGAGTACAGTGCATTCAGAATGTTACCCCCCCATTACCCCCCCCCCCACACACACACACACACGCACACGCCGTCAATGTAAGTCCCGCAAGCGAGCGAACGAAACCAATTTTATGCACCACTGAAAATGGCAGGTCCCACTTTATTTGATAGTTTTGAGTAAATAATCAACAAAAGGTGATCGTGCCCTGTGATGGCAATGACAAAAGGAGTTGAGATTTGTACCTCTGTGCTAAGAGTCAAAGTTGTTGACAAGCTGCAGGTTTTTTCCAAAAGCATCGCAGGGCCAAATGCAGGGTTGTAGAGTCCCATTTTTAAAATCATCAGACCAATTTGGTCATGTTTTTTTTTTTTTTTTACGAAAGCCAAAGTCTTCAGCTTTATTGTCAAAAAGACATATGTACAGGTTGCACACACAGAATTAAAAAAATTGCAGTGCTCCCTAGGGCCACAGTGAACATTAAACATCTTATAAACAAGACAGGAAGACATGATGACAAAACATAATCATATAAACATAACATATAGTACAATAGGCTTGTAAAAACACAATGTGTAGTGTAATAAAGCTCAAATGGTGCCATTTAAGCAGCAGGGTCATTGGTTGTAGTGCAAAAGAAAAGTGTATACATGAACACAACGTGATTTTCTGACTTCTAATATCACAAGGTTTAAGCACATGTTTGTCTGTGTTATTTTCCAGTATAGGTCTGTTTGGAGAATGCTAAATAGAAGATGGCAAGCTTATTTGGCTTTAGGTCAAAGACACAGCTGTCACATAGCTGGGTAATATTTTAGCACTGTTCACATGGACAGTATGCATTAAGCACTACTTAACTGTACTCAAATACTACTTAACTGAACTCAAATACTATTTAACTGTACTCCAATACTACTTAACTATACTCAAATACTACTTAACTATACTCAAATACTACTTAGCTGTACTCAAATGCTACTTACTGTAGTCAAGTACTACTTACTGTTTGGGAAGTGTGTATAAAAACCCATGTAGAACTGCTATGATTCATGAAAAACACATATAAAAATAGTCAAATGCTGCTTAACAGCTAGATATTGAGAATTGAAAATCATTCATTAAACAGTGCTATGGATACTGTTTAGATTTTTCACTCTTCACTCTTGCTCTGTCTCTTGTCTCTCTCTCTCACATACACACACACACACACACACACACACACACACACACACACACACACACACACACACACACACACTTTGTTCCAGTGCCTACCATGTTTAATCCTGCTTTAATGCAGGTAAATCTTTCTAAGCCGTCGCCATCATCATCATCATCATCATCATCATCATCTCTCTCTCCCACACACACACACTGTCTCTCACACACACACACACTTTCTTTCTAAGCCGCCGTCTTCATCATCATCATCTCTCTCTCACACACACACACACAGTGTCTAAAAATGTCTAGGAAATGCAGCAGAAACATGGGCTCTATTGCAGAGGACAGTGGACAGTAACTGCGTGGGAAATGGACACTGAGCAACATATGTACAGCCAACTAAATGGATTGTCCTGGGATACCCTGCTTGACCACAGCAACATTTTTAACACACACACACACACACACACACACACACACACACACACACACACACACACACATACAAAACACACACACACACACTGTCTACAATGTCCATGAATTGCAGAGGACAGTAACTGTGGGAGATATGGACACCGGGCAAACCCACTAAGTGGATTGTCCTGGGCTACCTGCTTGATCACAGCCCCAGCTCTGCAACAGAGGTGGTCTGGCCAAGGGTTTGGCCAAGGTTAATGTCCTTACAAACATCCTGGGTGATCAAAAGTTTCACCTTCCTTAAAAGAAACTTAATAAACGAAGACTCTGAGGAGCTGAGAGGTGTGCACACCTTCTTCCTCTCGCTATCTGACAGCTTCGCCTGGCACCCCCGTGGCTGCTTATTTTGGACTTGCAGTGTGTGTGTGTGTGTGTGTGTGGATGAGTGTGGATGAGATTGTTTGTGTGTGTGTGTGTATATGTGTGGATGAGAGTGTTTGTGTGTGTGTGTGTGTGTATGTGTGTGTGTGTGTCTATGTCTGTGTGTGTGTGTGTCTATGTCTGTGTGTGTGTGTGTGTGTGTGTGTGTGTGTGTGTGTGTGTGGATGACTGTTTGTGTGTGTGTGTATGTGTGTGTGTGTGTCTATGTCTGTGTGTGTGTATGTGTGCACTGTGCATGTGTGTACACTGTGTCCACTCCACTCCACTCCAGTGGTTTCTGAGGTCCTTCCTTCATGGCTACTTGCTGGACAGGACAGGGGTAAACAAACAAACAAACAGCAGCTCTAGCAGACAGAGTTTTACCCCTCTCTCTGCACTGCCACCCCCACAAACCCCCAAACCCCCAAAACCCACAAACCCCCAACACCCCAGACCCCCAGACTCCAAATCCCAGCCAGGGTGGGGTGGGGTGGAATGGGGTGGGGTCTGCACTGCGTTACCCCTCTCTCTACACTGCCACCCCCATAACCCCAGACCACCAGACTCCAGATCTCAGCCAGGGTGGGGTCAAGGTCTGCACTGCCACCCCCCAAACCCCAAAACCCCCCCAACCCGCAGACTCTAGATCCCTGGGTGCCCTAACAGAGTTTTACCCTTCTCTCTGCACTGCCAACCCCCAAAGCCCCGAAAGCCCCCAAATCCCCAGACTCCAGTTTCCAGCCAGGGTCGGGTGGGATGGGGGTCTGCACTGGGGGGGGGGTTATTTGGCACTGCGTTACCCCTCTCTCTGCACTGCCACCCCCATACCCCCATACTCCCAGATCCCCAGACTCCAGAACCCAGCCAGAGTGGGGGTAGGATGGGGTGGGGGTCTGCACTGCATACGGCAGGGGGGCAGACGGGGGGACCGGGGGCTTTTAATTTGGCAGGACCAGGGACGCTGGGACGCTGGGACTGTCTGCTCTACTCTGCTCCAACCGGCTCCGCTCTGGATGTGAATCTGGTTCTGCGTCTGGGTCTGCATCTGGGTCTGGGCTCAGTCCAGGCTGAGTTCTGTTTCTGGGCCCGGTCCAGGCTGAGTGTTCGGCAGCTGTCGGTAGCGTCACAGGGCCAGACAGGGACGCAGACAGGATGCAGGATGAAGACGAATGCCAGTGCCTTCCTAATGGCACGCCAGCCAGCCAACCTCCCTCCGCCTCCCCTCTCCCGCCTGCCAGTCGCGCCCC
>CM059272.1:3410692-3415692 GCA_030347295.1 Setipinna tenuifilis
CAGTATACACAGCTAAATTCTCAGTTACTGAGTTAATTTTCCAGTGTTCAGCAAAAGTGTTAAAATTAGAGTTGGAATTACACTGCAGAAGCTTGACTTAACTGTAAAGGAGTGAAATATGTAAGGGATGAGTGTTAAATGAACACTACAAAGATTGGGACAAAATAAACACCGGCATAGTGTTAAAACAGACTCTCTCAGAGTTGATTGAACACTATAGGATTTGCTGTGTATAGATTCCCCAAGGTTTTCACTCAGAATGTATCGCTTTTACCATTAGTTTCCATTATCATCATTACATAGCTCCTTGTTTTTGTAAGAGGGCCTCACTCAAAAAGCAACACGAGACAAACCTGTGTGACTGTAAATCCCAGCGAATTGCCAAAATCCTGAGACGATAAATAGTTGTGATCTTATTGTGTGTGTGTGTGTGTGTGTGTGTGACGGTAAACAGTCGTGATCTTATTGAACTGTGGCTAAAGTGTCGTAATTGAATTGAACGGTGAGTGTCCCCGGTGTATTGCAGAGGCTGATAGCTATACTGTGCTAACTCCGCTAATTTATATACAAAGGAGGGGCGGGGGGGTTGTGTGTGTGTGTGTGTGTGTGTGTCTGTGTGGGTTGTGGGGGGGTTGGATACCTGACGTTGCCTACCTCAGAACAAAATAAATGGAGCCAGACCATCACCATAGCACCCTCCTAATCAAGGACATCTTGGTAATCTTTTTTGCTGTGTTACACAAGGTGTGTGTGTGTGGAGGGGGGCGGGGGGTCGGGGAGGTGGGGACCTTGACGTTGCCTACCTCAGAACAAAATAAATGCATCACTAGCATCATCATAGCACCCCCCCTAATCAAGGACATGTTAGTGTGATTTTTTTTGATGCGTGACACAAATGCTCTCATGTACTCATGTAGTCATTATGTCCTCTGTGATAATTTAATGGCTTTAAAAGGTAAACGAATGATTGCACAGCCAGAGCCTTACAGTAGCGAGTCAGACAGCACAACACACAACACACAGCTGCCTCACACGGACACATACGCTCACACACACACACACACACACAAGTGTACATAAGTGCACAATGTAAACATGACTCATGCTTAGAAATGCTTAAGTGTTATCATCACACACACACACACACACACACACACACACACACACACACACACACACACACTAATGTGTTATCATCAACTCCAACACTGTGCTCATCTACAGGGCCCTGAGAAGCAGCCTGTGGGTTTTTACAGGCGAAACACACACACACACACACATACACACAACACACACATTTTACACATGTTAAGTAAAAGACAACCTACAGCAAATTGCACCCACGCTGTGAGAAGACTCCCACAAGGCAGTGCATTATCAGTGTGCAGCCGTCAGTGATGGGAAGGTGTGTTAAAATGAAGGTCACCAATGTTTGCATTCTGCAGAAAGTGCACACACACATAAAGACACACTGACTGAACCACAGTGACTTTCATAAACACAGGGTGAAATAAATGAGGGTATTTTTTGGGTGGGGGTAGTGGGGTAGGGGGTAGTGGCGTAGGGGGTAGGGGGTAGGGCACAAAGACACTGCTTATAGTGTACATATAGGGCAGTGTGCTGTTCTGTTCTGTGCTGTACTGTTCTGTGGTTGGTGCCTTTATTGTGGCACAACAGAACGGGAATTGACAAAATTGTCTTGTCTTCTGAACACAAATGGGCAAATAATCCCTTATTATACTCTCCCCTCCTTCTCGCTCTCTGTATGTGTGTGTGTGTGTGTGTGTGTGTGTGTGTGTGTGTAAAAGAGCATGAGCGTGCATGTTCGTGTGAGGCAGAACTCTGTCTCTCTCTCTCTCTCTCTATCTCTCTCTCTCTATCTCTATCTCTGTGTGTGTGAGCATGTGTTCATGTGAGGCAGAGCTCTCTTTTTCTCCCTCTCGCTCTCTGTATCTGTGTGTGTGAGAGAGAGAGCGTGTGTTCGTGTGAGGCAGAGCTCTCTCTTTCTCTCCCTCTGTGTGTGTGTGTGTGCGTGTGCGTGAGTGTGTGCCAGTGTGTTCGTGTGAGGCAGAGCTCTCTCGCTCCCTCCATCTCTCTATAAATGTGTGTTTTTGTGTGGTGTGTGCATATGCGAGAGAGAGAAAAAGAGAGAGAGATAGATAGAGAGAGAGAGAGAGAGAGAGAGAGAGAGAGAGAGAGAGAGAGAGAGAGAGAGAGATGACTTTTGGCGATTCAAGTAACCAAGAATGCCAAGTTTATGAATCTGTGCAACTCGCCAGTTCCTATTAACGTCAGTAGTCTGTTAAAAAAGACACCTTGAGAATCTCACATACTGTTTGTATTCCGTTTCTGTCGGGGAACGCGTTTCTACCCACACACACTGTCCATGAAACCTAAGGACACACAAAGCATGCTCTTTCTCAATGTCGCCTACCCAGCAAACCTCAACACATGACGCAGTTAGGAAGACTTATATCAGACGTTTATTACCGTCAGTGCTGAAACGTCAAATGGTTAAAAGGCAGTCGCGGAAGTTAATGTCACTGAGACAAACTGTGTTTTGCTCACACTGTAACAAATAAGACACTTAAGCACACCGAGTCAACAACAAGCTCAATTTGGGTATGTCAGCAAATTAAAAGACAGTACAGTACAAAACAGGTTCGGGTCGTTATTCGGTGACTTACCTTAACACGGCGCTGCCTCCCTGTCTTACGGTGATATTGTCCTTTGATAAAGAATCCCCACTTCTCGCCGGCACTCCTGCAGGTACGATAAACAGCAGTCTCAGACCAAGCACAACGAGACATTTCCAAGGCGCCACAAAATAACCAGAAATGCCCATGGTTGGTCGGTCCCGTTTTTTAAAAAATAAAAAATAAAAAACAACAACTTCAGGAGCCTGGCGAATATTCCGAGGGAAGAGAGTCAAGAGAAATGAAGACACAAAAACCCAAATTAAGTCCGACCACTATAGATAGTTGGATAGATAGATAGACACACAGATATCCTCCTTGCTTTTCCTCCTTCCTAAAAACAAGCTAGAGTGTGGTAAGGCGCATGAGGATCTTGGAGACAAGACTGCATATCAAAAACTAAACTCCCCGGGTCCCCCGCGAAATGTTCCCGGTTTCCCCAAATAAGCTGCGAGCGGATCAGATGAGATGAGCTGAAATGTCGAGGGTAGCGGTAGAGGCAGTCGTGAGAAAATGGTACAGTCCCCTGCGCTCTCTCTATAAATGCCACCGATGTCCGCGATGCATGCACACACACAGATGCATCAGTGTTTACTCCGGCGCCCGTTTACTCCGCTACAGTTCAAGGTGAAAGCCGAAGCTCTCAGCACCAACCATGCACTGCCTTCAGTATCCAGATAGACTCACTAGAGGGAGAAAAAAAACAACCGAATGTTGAATTAAATATCCCAAATGTTTTGTTGTATCTTGAAAAAAGTGAAAGAAAAAACCGAGCGATAGGTTGTTTGGTAAAGTGTCAACCACTGGTATGCGCTGCTGCCCTCTCCTCTCTGGTTCTCTCTGGTTCTCTCTGTGGTACACCCTCTCACTGCTCTCCGCTCTCCCCTCTCTCTTCCCCCCGAAGGTTAGGCGTCTGGTCTAGCTCCCACCCTCCGATCTCACTGCTGCGCTCTCAGCACCTCCCAGCCAGGCGGCGTGAATCAAGGCGCCTGTGTCCGTGTGTGTGTGAGAGTGTGCATGTGTGTGCAAGCGAGAGAGAAAGAGAGAGAGAGAAATAGAGAGAGGGAAAGAGAGACAGAGCTTATAGAAAGTAAAGGAAGGCTCTTTGTGCATCAGCCAGATATGATAGTGTTTTTGACAGGCAAAAATGGATTTGTGGCATCATTTGTGTGTGTGTGTGTGTATGTATGTGTGTGTGTGTGTGAGAGAGAGTGTGTGTATGTATGTGTGTGTAAGCGTGCGTGTTTGTGTGTGTGTGTGTGTGTGTGTATGTTTGTGTGTGTGTGTATTGTGTGTTGTGTGTGTGTATGTGCATGTTCATGTGTGTGTGTGTGTGTGTGTGTGTGTGTGTGTGTGTGTGCAGCTGTGATTAAAGTGTGCAGTCAGTAGTCATATGTTAGCGCTACAGGCCTATACGCCATGCGATTTAACGCCGTGCAAACCGCGCTAAGAAGATGACACATAACCCCGATGAGTAATTTGACATCATATCTTAGTCAGGTTTATTAAGTAGAATTTAATCAGTTGGCTTGCTGTGCCGAACAAACCTCATCCATCCCTCTCCCCTGGATTTGAACCAGCCACCGACCAACCTCATGTTAAGATATTTCGTCCATGAAATGTGTGTGTGTGTGTGTGTGTGTGTGTGTGTGTGAGCTGAGCTTCAAGCCTTTTTCGTAGGCTTTTTGATGAATGCAGGAGGCAGTTTCTCAGTGGGTGACCTGCTTTAGCTAAGCTAAACTTTATCTGTCGCTTCCCACGGCATTAAGTCAGTGACTCGAACACACACACACAGTACAGTACCACTGAATATGGGTATTCTAATGTCTAATGACAAGTTTCACAGCTTTTTTGTGTTAATTGTGTTGATCTAGATACATGTCTAAATAAATGTTGATTTATGTTTTATCGTTACATAAGGACAGTTCTTTAGGTTACTGGACTTGAGTTTGAGTGTAGCAAGCGTCATTAGCTCAGACTCATGATGATGGACTAGGGTATTCTAATGTCTGACAAGTTTCAAAGCTTTTTTTTGTTCATTGTGATGGTGGTCTAGATTTTTACTACTTTGGTGAGGTAAACTGGGATAGTCTAGCAAGGTCATTAGCTGAGACTCATGATGATGGACTTGGGCTGAAATATTAGACAGTGATAAGACCTAATTAAGAAAATACATCTTCCGGTGTTGCAACCAGATACCCCAAAAGTGAAGCTAATTTGGTGTGGGGGGAGGGTGGGTTTTTTCCCTCTATTTTTTAATTAAGGCTTTTCGCTGACCTCAGCACATCTGTGATGAGTTGTGTT
>CM059272.1:3418192-3420692 GCA_030347295.1 Setipinna tenuifilis
TCAAGCATTGAGAAAAACAAGCATTTTCTCATATGGTATAGTACAGGCCAAAAGTTTGGACACACCTTCTCATTCAATGCATTATCTTTACTTTCATGACTATTTACATTGTAGATTCTCACAATGTTCTTCTGAAGGCATCAAAACTGTGAATGAACATATATGGAATTATGTACTTAACAAAAAAGTGTGAAATAACTGAAAACAATTCTAGTTTCTTCAAAGTAGCTGCCCTTTGCTCTGATTACTGTTTTGCACAGTGAAAATAATGACAACGCATTGAAATGAGAAAGAAGGTGTGTCCAAACGTTTGGCCTGTACTGTACATCAACAGCAAATGTAAGGGAATGTATAAACGAGAAAAACAGAGGGCTGTTTACACTTTCGGGGAGTCCAGCGTCTGTGTGTGTGTGTGTGTGTGTGCGTCTGTGTGTGTGCGTGTGTGTGCGTGTGTGTGTCTGGTCTGGTCTGGTCTGTCTGCTCTGCTCCTGTCAGCTGCCCCCCCACCAGATTCATTAGCGAGACGAAGCCCGCTCTCCAAACACCCCCTTAGAGATTTCCAGCCTATCTAAAATAAGCCCAGAGCACTTTTCGCTTTTTGTGTTTGGACTTTTTTTTTTTTTTTTCTTTACCAGCACGACTGTCTGCTGTGTGAGACTGCTGCCATATAAAAAGCACACTCACAGAAAGAAAACAAAAGAGAAGAAAAGAAAGGAAAGGAAGCGAGAAAAGGAATAAAAAAAAAGAATAGTTTCTCTCTTCTTTCCCAAAGCGCACAGGTAGAGGCCCTACTATTTGTTTATCATCACTTCACTGGCACAGTTTATAAACCCCCCCCCCCCCCCCCCCCAATCCCCCCCCCCCCAGGGGAGAAGTCTCCACAGCATGAATCTTCAGAGAGGAGAGCTGTCCTATTTCTGCCCCCCCTCCCCTTCTCTCCCCCCCCCCATCCTTATCGTCGGCGGGCCAACCACAGACAATGAAGTGGCAGCCCTGTCTTCCCGCATATCCGCGCCCCCCCCCCCCCCTGACGCCCCCACCTCCCCCGCATATCCATCCCCCCCTGCCCCACTCTGCCCCCCCACCACCACTCTGACCCCCCGCACCCCACCCCCCCATCCCCGCATATCCGCCCAAATAAAACATGATTTCCTCCAAAACATCCGGCCCTGTCGCTCCCACGATTATGCCCCCCCCCCCCCCCCCGCTCCAGCCCCATCCGCCCCCCCAGTCCCCGACAATCTCTGGCACCCATTTTTTTATTCATGCTTTTCTGCTAGTCTCTCTTCAACCAATTTCTTATCCGTCCCAGCTTGTCTTGACATCGGTGTACTTTACAGCCATGGACAGAAATTGCAGTGTTTGTGAAGACAGCCCACACAGCCTGGTTAGGGCAGCCAAACGGATAGAGCACAACAACTACAGCAACTACAGAGGAGTGTGTGTGTGTGTGGGATGATCGACGAGGTGCTTTTCAAGACCCAGTGTTCTTTAAATGTCAATGTAAATTCTCCCGTAGGTCAAAAGGCAACATGAAAAAGGCAGGTCAAGGTCTTGGGTTCAACTGTTAAGGAGCACCACTCTCACACTCTGGCCCATAAAATGTAGATTTATTCCCTGCTGCTGAGAGTTGGTGTGGATAAAAAAGGAGTATGTGGTGTTAAATAAAAAGCCTAACTGCCTAACCGATCCTGGAATAAAATACTGTGGTTTCAGAACCATGGAGAGCGCCAGAGAAGGAGGCCTTGACTGGGCTTTCAGCACCATGGACAGTAACCGCATGTGTTTGACACGGTGGAAAAAATCTCACTTTTGTCACGTTCTGATAAATAACAGTGACTTGAATGTTTGAATATATCTATCTATGTCCTACTCTAAGCGGTATGTATATGCAAGCGACAATGAAACATCTTTCCATATACATTTTTTTAATGTTCTTATTATAATCATGAACGTGACGGTTGTTCAGCGGTCCAGTTTGTTTTTCACAGAGTGTGTCTTTGATATGTGTTTCTACTTTTAGTTTTGTTGGAAATTTACTTGACTGACGTTTTAATTCTGTGTTTCTCATTGACTGATTCATCTACCTATTTACCTGCATATTATAATAGACAGAGTGTATGGCACAAACTAGCCAATCGGTATATAGGCCTTTGTGTTACTTGGAATTGATTCCATGCAAATAAGTTGTGTGCAAGTATAACAGTTTACATTACTAATAAAGACTTGAACAGGTTACATTAGTTGTTGAATAACTAAAAAATATCATATGCACTTAATGGTTCTTCAACGGCCCAGTTTGTGCCTTTGATATGTGTTCAGTTTTGTTGGAAATTCACTTGACTGATGTTTTAATTCTAATATTGTTTCTCACAAACGGGAAAGAATTAGACCATTTTTGACTAATGGTACAACACCTATCGAATCAGCTCAGCTCTCATTGAATCCATCCCACTACAACGTGCTACAGTGCAGCCTATTTTATGAGCACTTAAGAGAA
>CM059272.1:3425692-3440692 GCA_030347295.1 Setipinna tenuifilis
GTGGTTGAACATATTTATGCAGTAGAAGTCTTTATATGTCTGTGAATACTTAGAAGCTATTGAAGCCCTCAAGTCTAGACATATATAGTTGCCTACTTAGAATATGTTTACTTTTTACTTCAGGGTCAAAAACAAGTAATCTTTGGTAACACTTTATTTGAAGGTGTCTACTCAAGAGAGACACAAGCGTGTTATAAACATGACATGACACATGTTATAACCATTAATGACACTTTATTCATGTTTATGACTGTTGCCAGTAAGTGTCACTCAGTTTTTGTGATATTAAGTTGGTATTTTTTTGGGGATGCAGACAATGCAAAAACCCGAATGACACTTAATGACAAGTTATAAACATGACTTAAGTGTCATGAAAATTCATGATATGTGGCATGTAATGTTTATAAACGGCTTATGTCACCCTTATGTAGACACCTTCAAATAAAGTGTTACCAAACTAATATATTCTAATTCTAATAATATATCAGATCAACAACTAGGAAAAGGCCATCATTGATCGCCAATACTGTTGTCATATTTTAATATTACAGGACAAATGAAATAAATATGATCATAATCACACAGACATTATGGAAATACTGTTTATGTATACAACACATAAAGTGTTACCGTATTTTTCAAGCAACCAAGTGTTTCACTTAGTTGAGACAGTGTCTGTCAAATGTGGTCCCATCCAAATCCCAAATGTCACTGCCAAGCAGCAGTCATGTCATGTCCTGTTTTTCAAAGATCAGACATAACTGGACCACAGGTTTTTGGTCATAAATCACGCCTTTCATATATCTGTCCCTCATCGGATGTATCAACAATAACACATGTCCTCTTTCATCCAGTCTTTAGGGGGGATGTTTTACTTCTATTTTGTACAACCACAAGGTGTACAGCGCATTTCAAAACATGTCAGAAACTACGTCCATGCCACATGAACATAGATACCACACACATATACACACACACACACACACTGGCATAGTGTTAAAACTGACTCTCTTAGAGTTGATTTAACACTATAGAATTTGCTGTGGCAAATGTTACTGCCCAGGAGCAGTCATGTCATGTCACGTGTTTTAAGTTTGGACAGAACTGGACCACAGAACTGGTTTTTGGTCATAAACATCATAAATCATCAGGCCTTTCATATATCGTCCCTCATCGGATGTATCAACAATAACACATGTCCTCTTTCATCAAGCCTTTAGGGGGGAGAGATGTTCGGCTGTTAGATAGAATTGTTTAGGGACCTGACACATTCTCTAAATTGGCCAAAAGGTTGACCTGACCAATCTATTTATTAGAAATGTCAGCTGTGTGGAAAACAGCATTTGGGCAATTACATTTGGGCGCAGGCAGATTGGTGGATGCTGCTTGATACTGTTCTCATCCACCGAAGCATCACCTCCTGAGGATTTGGAAATACAGGTACAAAGCAAAATTCTCAGAGCTAATTTTCCTGTGTTTAGCAAAAGTATTAATTTAAGAGTGTAAGTGTTGATTGAACTGTGAAGTAGTTAAATATTTAAGGGAGGAGTGTTAAATTAACACTACCCAAATTGGAACAAAATAAACCCTGGCATAGTGTTAAAACTGACCCTCTTTCAGAGTTGATGTAGCACTATAGAAATTTGCTGTGTAGTATTTTATAATAATTGCTTCCTAATAAGCATTTATTTAGCATTTACCTAACCAGTCTATTTATTAGTGAACTGTGTGGAAAACAGCATTTGGGCAATTACATTTTGGAGCAGGCAGATTAGTTGATGCAAGATACTGTTCTCATTCACTGAAGCATCACCTCATGAGGATTTGGAAATATAGGCAGGATTTTATATTACTTTCTAAAAAGCACATAGTTAGCATTTGTTAACTTGTACGTTGTTTATCAATTGGTAACCACTGCTTTTACACTATGTCTCATGGGTAAATCATTTATAAACATACTGACACACATCTGTCTGGATGTCGGTTGGCTATCTGTCTGCATGTCTGACTGTTTGTCTTTATGCATGAATCTGCTATTGCTCAGCCTGCTGCCTTTTTGTCTGTCTGTCTATCACCTTCTCTGTCTACTTTAACATTCGTACTGTAGATATGTTTATAAGTGATTTACTGATGAGAAATAGTGTAAAAGCAATGATTACCAAATGATGAACAAAGTGTTAAGTGTTAAGAGTTAACAAATGCAAAATAAATGGATATTATGAGGTAGTTATTATCAAGTGCTGCCGAAATATGAAGTTCTACATATCACATATAAAAAAAGTCATATATGTTTGTTTACATATATGCTTTTTACCTGTGTTCCCGCAAGAGCCCGCATCAACGGGGCATTGCGTTGTTGTGACATTGTATTGTTACGACACTACGACATTCCATTATTGCATTCAATTACTCCGATGCCATTGGACTGCAAGAAATGCTCTTGTTTGCAAGAAATGTCTTGTTTGTGACCTTGCCAAACTGTAAAGCACTTTGAGCTGCATCTTGTATGAATGAACTGTGCTATACAAGTAAAGGTTATTATTATTATTATTATATTATTATTATTTACAAAGATAGTATGGTAGCGTACTATCTTCACAACAAATCACAACAAATGACAACAGATTTGGCTATCTGTCTGTATGTCTGACTCTTTGTTTTTATGTTATCTGCTATTGATCATTCAGCCTGCTGCCTTTCTGTCTGTCTGTCCTACACACCAGATTTGACCACTTGACCATTCCTACAGTGTGGATTTGAAAAACCTGCTCTACCTTGGCGGATGGAAGGTAGTGCAGTATTCTAATTTCGAAATTCTAATTTAAACATCTTTGCAGTGAGCAACAGGACAATACAATAAAATGGACCAATAGAATGTCACCAGCTAGCCTACAGTACACAAAAAAATCTGACTACTAGACAGTGTGGATTTGGCTATCTGGCTGTATATCTGACTGTTTGTCTTTATGCTATCTGCTATTGATCGGTCAGCCATTTGCTACCTTTCTGTCTGTCTGTCCTAGACAACAGATTTGACTACTACAACATTCCTACAGTGTGGATTTGGCTATCTGTCTTTACGTTGGTTGGACGGTTGGCTATCTGTCTGTATGTCTGACTGTTTGTCTTTATGCTATCTGCTATCGATCGCACAACCATCTGCCTTTCTGTCTGTTTGACCACTACACAACAGATTTGACCACTAGACCATTCCTACAGTGTGGAGTTGAGAAACCTGCTCTACCTTGGCGTACGGAAGCGTCTCCTGTATTATTCAGCAGAAGGCTTTTTACATGGTATCCCTGTTGGCCTCTCATGCATAAATTATGAGGGGAAATGATTTAAAACCTCATGAAATGGGTGTTAATATTATTGACCACTTGAACTACTGTAGGTCTATTTATTTATTTATTTATTCATTTATTTATTTATTTATTTGCGAATGCGTGTTTGTGTGTGTGTGTGTGTGTGTGTGTGTGTAGGTGTGTGTGTGTGTGTGTGTCTGTCTGTCTGTATATAGCAAATAAATATGAGAGTTCACTGCCCAGGCAGGAGCACTGACATATGTGTGTGTGCATGTGTGTGTATGTGTATCTAGGTATGTGTGTGCATGTGTGTGTATCTAGGTATGTGTGTGCATGTGTGTGTATGCATATCTAGGTGTGTGTGTGTGTGTGTGTGTCTGTATAAGGCAAATAAATAAGAGCACACTACCCCTTGCAGGAGCCCTGACATATGTGTGTGTGCATATGTGTGTGTGTATGTGTATCTAGGTATGTGTGTGTGTGTGTGTGTGTATGTGTGTATCTAGGTGTGTGTGTCTGTCTGTATAAGGCAAATAAATAAGTGCACACTAGCCCTAGCAGGATCCCTGACATATGCGACACTGCAGATTGAAATGTTGAAAGGAAATGCTGATAGTGGTGATGCAATGTCTCTTTGAAGAGCGCCCGGCTTCTATTAGGGCCTAAGAAATTAGAAAGCTCTCCTCTCACTGATGCCTTTGATCTCCATTGACTTTCATCAAATGTTGCGGATTGCTCTGCTCTGTGCTCGGCAGCTTCGCGCACACACACACACACACACACACACACACACACACACACACACACACACACACACACACCTACACACACACACACTCGGCAACCTCGCACACACACACATACACACACACACACGGCTCGGCAACCTCGCATCGCATCGGCGAGATTACTCGGGAGTGTTTGGTGGCTTTAGAGTGAAATTAGTCATGGCTTAGAACACAGAGACGTGAGTCTGCCGCCACGGTTGCCGTAGGTGACACGTGTCTTTTGAAGGTACATCAGGATATATCAGCATACATCAGCTCTCTCTTTCTCCACACATGGCAAAATAGCACTTCAAACTACATGCTGTTACACACACACATATGTCTTTTGAAGCTAACACAGATATATCAGGATACATCAGCTCTCTCTTTCTCCACACATGGCAAAAAAGCACTTCAAACTACATGCTGTTACACACACACACATATGTCTTTTGAAGCTAACACAGATATTACATTACATTACATTACATTGCATTTGGCAGACGCTTTTATCCAAAGCGACTTACAATCAAGGAGGACATAAGCAATAGAGGAGGACACAGAGTAAAGACACAACAGATATAAGTACTTCTGCATAGGGATAGAGAGAGAGAGAGAGTTTTAGATTAGTGTTTGTTAGTTATATTAGCATACATCAGCTCTCTCCATCTCTCTCTTGCTAATCACAGCAGAAATCCACATGTGGCAAAATCCACATATGGCACTTCACACTACACACAGACATACTCTTCAATCACATAGAGGTTTTTATGTATATTGTTTGTGGCAGAGAGATGGGGTATGGTTGGGAAAGGACCCAGGCCAGATGGGGACCTGCCCATTCATGGTATGGGTGCTCTACGCACTGCATGCATCACAGCAACACCTGTCTTTTGAAGCAGATACATCAGGATACATCAGATTTCTCTCTCTCTTATTATCTTATCTCTA
Organism: Setipinna tenuifilis; assembly: GCA_030347295.1. NCBI lineage: Eukaryota > Metazoa > Chordata > Actinopteri > Clupeiformes > Engraulidae > Setipinna > Setipinna tenuifilis. The sequence goes on from CM059272.1 coordinate 3,430,716, forward strand.
TATGGCAAAAAGCACTTCACACACTGTTATATAGACATAGGTGTCTTTCAAAGGTAACATAGATTTATCAGGATACAGCAGGTCGCTCTCTCTCTTATTGCTAGTCACAGTAGAAATCCACACACATGGCAAAAATACACTTTACACACTGTTATACAGACATAGGTGTCTTCTAAAGGTAACATAGAGAGGGACCTGATGTATCCTGATAAATCTCTCTTATTGCTAGTCACAGTAGAAATCCACACATGGCGAAAAAGCACTTCACACACTGTTACACACACACATACGTGTCTTTGAAGGTAACACAGGTATATCAGGATACATCATCTTTTACATTACATTTACATTACATTACATTACATTACATTGCATTTGGCAGACGCTTTTATCCAAAGCGACTTACAATCAAGGGGGACATAAGCAATAGAGGAGGACACAGAGTAGAGACACAATAGACATATGTACTTCTGCATAGGGATAGAGAGAGAGAGAGTTTAGATTAGTGTTTGTTAGTTATATTAGTTTTGTTAGGGAGGGAAGCAATCTCGGAAGAGAAGGGTTTTTACAAGCTTTTTAAAGATAGGGAGGGATGTTGCTGTTCTAGTTGCAACTGGTAGGTCGTTCCACCATTTGGGGACAACCACAGAGAAGAGCTTAGAGTGACCTCTCTTTGTGAGAAGATCATCTCTCTCTCTCTCTTATTGCTAGGCACAGTAGAAATCCACACACATGGCAAAAAAACACTTTACACACTGTTATACACTGTTATAAAAGACACATAGGTGTCTTTTAAAGGTAACATAGATATATCAGGATACATGAGCTCTGTCTCTGTCTCTCTCTCTCTCTTGCTAGTCACAGTAGAAATCCACACATGGCAAAAAAGCCCTTCACACTACATGCTGTTACACAGACACACTCTTCGATCACATACAGTTTTTTAATGTTTTTTTTGCCTTCATTGTGACAGGACAGGAGGTGGATTTGACCTGGGTCCCCATGGGCACTTGTCCATTCATGGTACGGGTGCTCTACGCACTGCGCCACAGCACCCGCCCACCACCCTCCCAACACGTTTGAAGGTAACACAGGTATATCAGGATACATCAGGTCTCTCTCTCTCTCTCTAGCTAGGCACAGTAGAAATCCACACATGGCGAAAAGCACTTTACACTACATGCTGTTACACAGACATACTCTTCACTCACATACAGTTTTTGAATGTGCTTTTTGCCTTTACTGTGACAGGACAGGAGGTGAATCGGAGCGAGATGGCGTATGGTTGGGAAAGGACCCAGGCGCAGGCCAGCGTTGATTGCCCATTCATGGTATGGGTGCTCTACGCACTGTGTCACAGCACCCCCCCACCCTCCCAACATGTTTGAGGTAACACAGATTTATCAGGATACATCAAGTCTCTCTCTCTCTGTCTTGCTAGTCACAGTAGAAATCCACACATGGCGAAAAGCACTTCACACACTGTTACACAGACCCAACACGTGCCTTTTGAAGGTAACACAGATATATCAGGATACATCAGCTCTCTCTCTCTCTCTTGCTAGGCACAGTAGAAATCCACACATGGCAAAAAAGCACTTCACACTACACGCTGTTACACACACATACGTGTCTTTGAAGGTAACACAGATATATCACGATACATCAGGTCTCTCTCTCTCTTGCTAGTCACAGTAGAAATCCACACATGGCAAAAAAGCACTTCACACTACACACTGCTACACAGACACACTCTTCAATCACATACAGGGAAGCTGCCACTTTGTGCTTTACCCAGGTGTGAAATTAAAAAAAAAGAGAAAAAAAACCTCCATCAATGTCAATTTCCTCCTTACAACATTTAGCGTGTTGCGTTTAACAGATCTTTTTCCTCTCAGGCTGTGCTTGTCAGTGGTATGGGTTTTTAAAAAGCACCCTTCCTTCCTTTCCTCCGCAGTCCCTCTGCCTGTCCCTGCCTCAAACACACCTCATGACAGTCAAACCTCATGACACTCAGAGTGACTACAGTAGCATTACACATAGGAAACAGGGTTTGGAGAAGAACAAGAAGATATTGATGTAGAAGGTGGTGATGGTGATGATGGTGGTGATGATGATGATGATCATCATCATCATCGTCAAGGTGATAAAAGCATCTGCTAAGTGTGTAATGTAATGTAGTGTGTGTATGTGTGTGGTCTGTTTAATCTGTCTTCCTCTACACCTGTGTCAGCTTATTATGTCTTCCTTTTTGTAAGTCGCTTTTGGATAAAAGCATCTGCTAAGTGTGTAATGTAATGTAATGTAGTGTGTGTATGTGTGTAGTCTGTTTACTCTGTGTTCCTCTTCACCTCTGTCAGCTTATGTCCTCCTTTTTGTAAGTTGCTTTGGATAAAAGCGCCTGCTAAGTGTAATCTAATGCATGTAGCAGATGTCAGTACTGTAAAAAAAAAAAACAGATTTAAACCTTCACCACCTTAAGGGGGTAAGAGAAGATTGTGTTTACTCGAAGAAAGGAACAACCACATTTACACATTTATCTCAAAAATGTGCCAACCTTTCTCCAAAAATGTGCCCTTTTCACGTTAATATTCATCGAAACACTGCTCTGCTCCGCGGGCCTACAGTACCCCACCCCATCCTGCTTCGGCTGCTGGGTGAGTGTGAGTGATGGTGTTTCTACAGGAGACATTAATGCACTATTGATTGGCCATCTGCACTCTATTTACTGTCATTTTTATCTCGGACACAAAATGGACTGCCAGTGCACTGCAGCCACTCCCTCTGTCTTACAATAACCCACCCCCCCCCTCCCATCTTCGGAGTGCAGTCATTGCCTCCATCCTCCAGTGCAGTCACTTCCTCGGTCCTCTAATGCCCCCCCTCCCCAACCAGTGGAGTGCAGCCACTCCCTGCGTCCTCCAATACCCACCCTGCCAGCGGAGTGCAACTACTCCCTCAGTCTTCCAATGCCCTATGACCTAAAAAGTGTGCTTCAAAAGTCACTCTGAGGGAGCCTAAGAAAAGTGCTTCATCTTTACTGTGATTGTTAGTAAATCATTACTACGCCACTATTACCAGCTGTGATTAAAACAAAAGCATGCACAGCAGTGGACTTAACCCCCACTAGCCCAAATATAGATGACAACATCAAAAATGTTTTAACCTTTCAGATGATGTATGTAGGAGATATTTGATGCAGAAATCAGTGTTTTTGTTGTTGTTGTTCAATTTTGACATCCAAAATCCAAATTTAATCCAAATCCAAAAAAGAAAGAAAACGTGAAGGTTTATTTTGTAAAATTAAATGTGATTAAATGTGTGATGTAGTTAAATGTTGTAATACTACAACAAGGGGGCTTGTGGTTGTGTGGGGGTTGAAGTAAAAAGTGTGCTTTTAAAAGTCACTCTGAGAGAGCCTAAGAAGAAAAGTGCTCCATCTTAACTGTGACTCTTAGTAAATCATTGTACGTCACCATTACCTGCCGTGATTAGTGAGTTCAATTTTGACCGTGGCAGGTTGTTGAGAAATACTAGCCTCTTATGACCGCTGATGTATAAGCCACAAGATTTAATACACATCATCAACATATTTTTTTCCCATCGTAAGTGCAAAGTCGTCTGTGTGAGAACAAATCTGGGAGGGGAAGGGGGAGGGGAAGGGGGGAAGGGGGGGAGGGGTGGGCACAGGCTGGCATCTGGGGAATGATGGAGATATGTGATAATATGAGATTGTCTGCAATCAGCCCACCAACTTATAAAATGCTGGAAAGTCTCTCTCTCTCTTCCTTTTTCTCTCTTTCTCGCTTCCTCTCTCTCGCTCTCTCTCTGTCTCTGTCTGTCTGTGTGTCTCTCTCTTACTCTCTCTCTGTCTGTGTGTCTCTCTTTCTCTCTCTCTCCTGCTGTCTTTCTTTTTCACTCTCTCTCTCTTCCTCTCTCTCGCTGTGTCTGTCTCTGTCTGTCTGTCTGTCTCTCTCTCTTTGTCTTTCTCCCTCTCTCTCTCCCGCTGTCTTCACTCTCTATCTCTTCCTCTCTCTCGCTATCTCTTTCTGTCTCTCTGTCTCTCTCTCTGTCCGTCTCTCTCTCTCATTCACACACACTCTCTCTCTCTCATTCACACACTCTCTCACTGTCACAAATGCTGCTCTGTACCCTCTGTAACACACATGGCTCACATACACGCAGTACAATAAGTCATTATTCCCTTATTCTCTGTCCTTCTCTGCTCCTCTGCTTCTGTTACACAGACCCTGTAGTGTCATTACAACATCATCTGGAAAGACACTATGTGCTATATACAGTACCTATACTACACTCTACAGAATACAGTCAGAAACACCAATCATATCATCTGTGGCTCACTGACCAGCATTGGTATATAGGCCTACAGTTTTTCATTTGATACATATACTGTCTTTTCATAACTTACTGGACAAACTGCTGTTACTGATTAAAGATTGAAGGTTGCTATGGACAAGACCCAGTCGTTAGTTCCACCATGTCTCTGGTTGTCAAGCTAGCCATTCCAAAGTTCTGTTAAGTCTGGTTGGGATTCCAAGTGCAGCATTAAAATCTCAGATACATACAGTTGTGCTCATAAGTTTACATACCCTGGCAGAATTGATCATTTGGGTAGTTTCTGTTGTCATCACGATTTAAATGAAGTAATCACAGGTGTTTGACAATAAAGTGTTGGCCTCAGCCAACACTAACCATGAGTGAAAGAAAGGTGTTTGTGTTATCATTCATATTCTCTGAGAAATGGTTAAAATCTTTAATTCTGCCAGGGTATATAAACTTATGAGCACAACTGTAGAGGAGAACTTTCACTAAGAGGGGGAGTCTTTTTTTAAGCTCTATACCCAAGTCAAGTCAAGTCAAGCGCCTTTCATACACAATGGCAGTTCAATGTGCTTAACAAAAATAAAAGCAAAGGACAATATAAAAGCATAAAAGATAAAAGATAAAATAAGTGTAAAATATGTATAAGATAAATAAAAGTCATAGAGTAAAGCAGAATGCAATAGATACACATACTACACTGTTGTATAACTACAGCTAATTGCTAAAAAACACTGCAGTCAGAAGTGCTACTGCACTGCTGTATATCATATACAGGTGAGCACAACTGTAGCAATCCCCCAGCTCAGGTGCTTTGAGGTGAGTTTCAGTCACTTCTTTTTTGAAGAAGAAGAAGTTAAAAAGAAGAAGAATTGCAGGTGGTGTGGGTGAGCACAGAAGGAGTACAGAGGGACAGTGTCCAGTCAGTTGTGCATTTTGTTCTGGTCAGGTCCCTCTGCAATGCCCCGTGAACCAGATGGCTCTCTGTAGTGGAGGCCAGCCTGACAGCTACTCTTACTGAAACAAGTGCAGCCTGAAGTCATGATACTATGTTGTTATGGCCCTTTTCTTCTTTAAGATAAGATAAAATGAGCCTTTATCGTTTGTTTAAAAGAGACATTTGTCTTGGACAGCTGATAGAGTGTGTGATTACATTAACACATGTCTGAATTCTGGAGACTGTGTTGCTATGGCCCTTTTCTTCTTTAATTAAAAAAAACAGCAGACCAAAGGTGTCCATCCCAGGTTCAGAAAGTATAAACCCTGCCACAAATTTGATCCAACCAGCTTTGACTGTAATTAGCACTCAAGAAAAATATTACAGAATATCTCTACTTTCTTCTTTAAGATAAGATAAGATACGTTGAGCTTTTATTGTCTCTGTAAAAGACCAATTTGTCTTGAGCAATTGAGAGAGTGTGTGATTACACAGAACATGTATTAACACATGTCTGAAATCCTGATGCTATGCTGCTATGGCTACTTTCTTATTTAATGACAAAAAGAAGAACACCTGAAGCAGTAGAGCAGAGGTGTCAATCCCGGGTTCAGAAAGTAAAAACCCTGCCACAAATTTGATCCAACCAGCTCTGAATCAGCTGATCGTAATGAGCACTTTAGACAGGTAGATCAGCTACTCAGTGAAGTCACCTGGGTAAGATGACATTCTGTGTTGTGCGGATCAGTGTGACAGCTACTCTCACTGAAACAAGTGCAGCCTGAAATCATGATGCCACAGTATGTTGTTATGGCCCTTTCTTCTTTAAGATAAGATGAGCCTTTATTTTCTCTTTACAAGAGAAATTTGTCTTGCTATGGCCCTTTTGTTCTTTAATGACACCTGCAGACCAATGATACCACATAAACCAAATATGACAGAATATCTCCAAACACATGTCTGAAATCCTGGTGCTATGTTGCTACGGCCCTTTTCATCTTTAATGACTAAAGAATAACAACCAAAGCAGCGGACCAATGTTACCACATAAACCAAATATTACAGAACAAGTACTGTCTGTAATAATGATGCTATGTTGTTATAGCCCTTTTATCTTTAAGATAAGATACGATCAGATAAGATACGATAAGATAAGATAAGATAAAATGAGCCTTTATTGTCTCTTTAAAAGAGAAATTTTTATTGAGCAATTGAGAGAGTGTCTGACACAAGAAGAACAACTAAAGCAGCAAACCAATGTTACCACATAAGATAAGATAAGATGTCTCTTCAAAAGAGACATTTGTCTTGGGCAATTGAGAGGGTGTGTGATTACATAGAACATATATTAACACAATAGACAAGCGACAGAAATGACAAAAAAGGAACACTCAAAGCAACAGACCAATGTTACCACATAAACCAAATATTACAGGACGCTTTTGAAAACAACTCTGTCATCCGCTACATGAGATAGAATGAAAAATTCCTGTAATAAAAATGGAATAACATATTCCATCTCATGTAGCAGACAGAGTTGTTTTCATTTCAAAATACATCTTTCATAAAATAAAACTAACTTGCTAAATGCAAAGTTTTGGTCAGCCAGGCCTTGCATGTGTGGGTTGCATGTGTGTGTGAGTGTTTGTGTACGTGTGTGTTGCATGTGTTTGTGTATGTGTGTATGTGTGTTGCATGTGTGTGTGTGTTTGTGATTGTGTATGTGTGTGTTGCGGGGGTTGTACAATAGCTCATTTGGGAGGTCACTGCTCACAGCATAATAGTGTGTGTTGTTGCCCTCATCCTGTCCTCATCCTCATCCCAGTGTTCATGTGTTTGTGTGTGTGTTTGTGTACGTGTGTGTTGCATGTGTTTGTGTATGTGTGTATGTATGTGTTGCATGTGTGTGTGTGTTGTACGTGTGTGTGTTTGCGTATGTGTGTGTTTGTGTATGTGTGTGTTGCGGGGGTTGTACAATAGCTCATTTGGGAGGTCACTGCGTGCAGCATAATAGTGTGTGTTGTTGCCCTCATCCTGTCCTCATCCTCATCCCAGTGTTCATCTCATTGTCCCTGATTGCATATTCCATGGCCATAATGGCCGTCTAGCTGACTCACAAGCCTGTGTGTGTGTGTGTGTGTGTGTGTGTGTGTGTGTGTGTGTGTGTGTGTGTGTGTGTGTATTCCATGGGCAGTAATGGCCGTCTAACTCACAAGTGGGCCTTGATTGCCAGCAGGTCTGTGTGTGTGTGTGTGTGTGTGTGTGTGTGTCCCACCCCCACCATTTTCCTTTTTTTTCATTCAATATCTGACTCAGGTGTGTGTGTGTGTTTGTGTGTATGGGTGTGTGCTTGTGTATGTGTGGGCATGTGTGTGTGTTTATGTGTGTGTTTTTTTTCATTCAGTATCTGACTCAGGCAATGAGAGACACATAATACTTGGACAACTAATTCGCCCGCTCATAAATTGAGTCCCTCTGATGCAAATAGGCTGGGAAAAAAAACAACACTGACTTCTCCGCAGACTAAACATGTTTCTGAGGGCTTAGGATTCTGGAAGTGATATCTCATTTTAGTCGTTTAGCTTAGCTGGTGAGTGCTCCTGTTGAGTGGTGTTGACACCACTGTAATAAAGTGCCACTTCTTCACTGAATAGGATTCACGAGTCACGACTATTTAACACCAAGTTCACTCATGCATCACTCATTACATACTGGCAGCATACCTATGCTATGCTATGCTATGCTATGCTATGCTATGCTATATTTGACCCCAAGGACCCCTGGTGGTCTAACCTAAATGCCTGAATAAAAACAGCATAACATTCACATTACTACAACCACCATCTTGAGGAGTGGCTTAATTAGGCTCTGAGAGAGTCAGTTTTAACACTATGCCAGTGTTTATTATGTCCCAATCTTTGTAGTGTTAATTTAACACTCCTCCCTTACATATTTAACTCCTTTACAGTCAGATCAACTTTTTGCAGTGTAATTTCAACTCTTAATCTTACACTTACAATCTTAAATCAACACTTTTGCTGAACACTGGGAAATTTCATAGAAAGTGTTACAGAAATACACTTAGTCCATATTAACCTATCATAGTCAATAGTACCAGAGATTTTAGTAAAGCTATTTTTAGTTGTATTTAGGGAGGTTTTAAGTCTATTGAATGGACTTGAACATTAAACACTAAACATTGTTACAAACTTATATACTCTAGCCTATATCAATGTATATTAATGGTTTTCACCATTTTGCACAAGGATGTCTCATGGCTGTCACTTACAGCATTACTGAGTAGACCCCTTGTTAACGTTTTTCACCATTTTGCCCAAGACTGTCTAACGGCTGTCACTTACAGTGTCACTGAGTAGGACTCACATGCAAACACGCCACTAGTCCAAACATGACACGAGCTGTGCATCAAGCCGTCTTCCATCCCTCCTAATTGATTGATCAATAACTGATCACAGGTGAGGCTGTAATCTAGGATTGGGTGCGTCATACTGTATGACAAGGCGACAAGACTTTTGTCTTGACAAAATCTGACTTTTCTGTGTTCATTAAATGATTAATCTTTCTTCAGTGAAGCAAATTTATTTTCATATATGGAGCATAATTTGGGTTGGTGGCTTTAGCTTTCATATGACACATTTCTATAAACCAATGGATTAATTAAAAATCAGGTTATAAGCTTTTGTTTCTACAAAATTGATAAGTGACAAGTGACTTTTGTCAGGGACTGTAGTCTAACATGACACAGACTGTGCAGCAAGCTGTCCCCCATCGCTCATGCCAAAGGCCCCTTGGCTCTGACAAGGCACAGCGCTAGCGCTAGCATGGGAAACAAAAGAGGGTCTTCATTTACATAATAAGACTTCAGGCTCACAATGAGCGGCTACACACCAGCCAGACACCCCCGCAACACACACACATGCAACACACACACACACACACACACACACACACACACACGCAACACACACACACACACACACACACACACACACACACACACACACACATGCAACACACACATACACACAGCCACCCCCTTCCTTCCTGGGCCATTATGCCGGATGCTATTTTTAGAGTTTTTCTTCTTCTTCTCCGTTTTCTTCTCTGTTCATGTCGGTGAAGTAAATATTTTCATCGTTCGTTTAGCAGTAAAAATTATACAACACTCAAGTTTATCAGTTTTAGGTTTAGGTATTGTTTGTTTAACTATTATGTACATGGCACCTGCATGTGCTCAAGTGAACAGCACCGGGTTCCTCATAGAACTGACCCATACGCTAAACAGGCATACAAAAAGAGCCTTATTTCCTGTAGGTTCCAAATAGGTCAAAATAAGAGTCCTTGATATGACATGAACACATATTGTACAAAAGTAATGCATCATTACATGGTTACATATGGTCTGAAATAAACAATAAAAATAACACAAAAACTATTTATATGAGAACACAACTTAACACTACATTTAGACAGGTCAAACACAAGATGCATTTGCCATCTGAATGCTCCTTGTGATGTGCTGTAATTCAGCCATACACAACTGTGTGGTTCTCAGCTCAATCACAGTCTGTCTGTCTGCACAGCTATTCTCAGAGTTAATTTCCCAGGGTTCAGCAAAAGTGTTAAAATTAGAGTTAAAATTACAATGCAACAAGTTGATTTAACTGTAAATGAGTTA
>CM059272.1:3443192-3490692 GCA_030347295.1 Setipinna tenuifilis
GGGAGCACACACACACACACACACACCCTGGCACGGGAGCGGAGCAGTGGGATTCCTCCCCCTAAGACCTTTAATCTGAGGCGTTAGTTTGACTTACCTCACATCTTGGAGGAGCTAGGGAAGTCAGCGTCTGACAAATGTTATGTTTAGGATCTTTTCTCAGTCACCAGGCACGAGGAACTCAATTTAGACGTGCCTTAGTGAAAGCACATTTACCGCTAGATCAGGATGATTCAGGGGCCCACTGTGGCCTACTGTATAATATCGTTGGGGTAGGGGCCCAAAATGATTCCTTCAGGGGGCCCACAATGTCTAGCAGCGCCCCTGGTTGGCATTAAGTATCATTCGTTTTTTGTAATGTTGAGTTGATCGTTTTTTTTTGGATGCAGACAATGCGAAACCTGAATAACATTCGTAAACATGAATAAAGTGTCATTAAAGTTCATGTGTCATGTCATTTTTATAAAGGCTCTACGTAGACACCTTCAACTAAAGTGTTACGCTAGCAAGTCATAACACATAACGTTCAACTGGCTCCATCCTCCAGGGTAACTTTATAAATGACCCTAAATCATCATCCTGCAGATTTTGCATGGCACAACTCCACCAAGAAATCAACAACTCTGCCAGGGTATGTGAACTTATGAGCACAACTGTACATACACAAGCCAAACCACAAACCAGGACCTCGGCGTCCCAGGTGCTGTGGTACAGGGGTTGAAGAGAGAGAGAGAGAGAGAGAGAGAGATAGAGAGAGAGAGAGAGAGACAGACAGACAGACAGACAGACAGACAGACAGAACCAGGAAGTAGTGGAGTGTATAATGATAATAATAATAATAATAACCTTTACTTGTATAGCACAGTTCATACATACAATATGCAGCTCAAAGTGCTTTACAGTTTGGCAAGGTCACAACAAGACAACATTTCTTGCAGTCCAATGGCATCGGAGCAGTTGAACACAGAAACAAAATGGCGCAATGACATAATAACGCAATGACCCGTTAATGTGGGCTCTTGCGTGACACAACGAAGCAATGTCACAACAAAGGAACGCAGTGTATCTGTGTGGGGTAGAATGTCTTACAGCTACACCATCTAAGCTCTCTGCTGTGGCTGTGGCATCACTCAAAATGATTTATTCTGTTGCGATGGAGGACATAAACATACCATAAAACGCAGCATAACCATCTTAGGAAAACAGGTTGTGGGATAGGATGCCTCGTTTTTGCTTCAACCCATAAAGGGAAGAGAGCTCTACTATTATGCCCCTTGCAAGAAAAACTGGCTTTTACATTCCCCTACATTACATTACATTGCATTTGGCAGACGCTTTTATCCAAAGCAACTTACAAAAAGGAGGACATAAGCAAACAGAGGTGTAGAGGAACACAGAGTAAGCAGGCAACCTTTATACATACAGGGAGGTGCATGTTCCCGGAGCAGGGACACTACAGACACAGATACTCCCACATGGGGACAGAGAAAGAGAGAATTGGTTTAGTGATTGTTAGTTTTGTTAGGAAGGGAAGCAGTCTCAGAAGAGAAGGGTTTTAACAAGCTTTTTAAAGGAAGAAAGGGATGTTGCTGGTTACAAGAACTTTATTTAAAGGTGTCTACATAGCAGTGACACGCGCCTGTTTTAAACACGACATGACAGATATCATGGATGTTTTAATGCTATATAGCGTAACAAAATGCATAATGAACATTTTCAGCAAAAGTCAGCTTTTATTGTCAGCACCGAAATATTCTTTATATATATATATATATATATATATATATATATATATACAGGATTGAAATTACATCACTCTCTGGCCCACAATGCAAGACAGATAAGATACATAATATGAAAAATATAGAAAAAAACAGATAACGTAAACAGCAAATGAGCTAAGGCCCTTAAGAGAGCAGTCCAACGCTGCATTAACATGCTACACATAAAGGTGCTTAAATGGTTCTTTAAATCTCTGGATGGTTCTATGGAAAGTGAAAAACTCTCAGTGTTGAAAAAAAGTTGTATTATGTGAAAGGTTCCTTACATTAGAAATGGTTCCTCAGAGCCTCCGATCATAATGGGCTATGCTATGTCATATTGGGGTTAAATGGTTCTTTAAAGAACTGTTGCCTTGACGGTTCTTTGAAGCCCTTTGAAAGGTTCTTCTGTGGCCTCACTCTGAAGAAAGGCTGCTGGCCCCATTATTTTTCAGACTGTAGTGCAGCTCCTGAGGGGGTGTGTGTGTGTGTGTGTGTGTGTGTGTGTGTGTGTGTGTGTGTGTGTGTGTGTGTGTATGTGTATATGTGTGTGTGTGTGTGTGTGTGTGTGTGTGTATGTGTGTGTGTGTGTGTGTGTGTGTGTGTGTGTACGTCTGTGTTTTAGTGAGTGACAGTTTTTAGGAATGACCTGTTCAGCTGTTGAGAGGAAAGCTGTGGTGGGCTCGTGCGCAGGGGCGGGGGAGGGAGGCGGGAGCAGCGGGAGAATGGGGGGGGGGTGAGAGCAGGCAGGTAGGTAGTGAGGTGAGCATCCTGACAGTGTGGTGGATGAAGCACTCAGTCTGCTGCTCCTGGCCCTCAGACTGCACAGCCCTATTCCCCACGGCAGCAGGCTGAGGAAGAAGCTGTTAAAGGGGTGAGTGGGATCACCCACGATACAGGGAGGGCTTGTGGATGAAGTGGCTGTTATAGGATCACCCACAATACAGAGGGCCTGTGGATGGAGAGACTTTTAGAGGGTTCCTGAAGGATCACCCACAATACAGAGGAGCCTGTGGGATGAGGAGACTCTTATAGGGTTCCTGCGATACAGGGAGGCCTGCAGATGTGGTGGCTGTTATAGGACTCCTGGAAATCACCTGGGATACAGGAAGGCCTGCAGGTGAGGCGGCTGTTGTCCTGTTCCTGCAGGATTACCTGCCAGGCCTGAGGATGAGGCTGCTGTTATAGGCTTCCTAGAGGATTACCTCGGATGCAGGGAGGCTTGCAGATGAGGAGGGAGAGGTTTGTGGCTGTTGTAGCTTTCCAGGAGTATCACCGACAATACAGAGAGGCCTGCCCGTCAGAAGGCTGTTATAGCTCTGTTATAGGGTACCTGCGATACAGGGAAGCCTGCAAATGAAGAGGCTGTTGTAGCATTCCTGGAAGATCACCCATGATACAGAGAAGCTTGCAGATGAGGAGACTGATACGGAGAGGCCTATGGATGAGGTGGCTGTTATAGGCTTCCTGGAGGCACCACCAACGCATGGGGAGGCTTGTGACAGGACACAGTGCGGTGTCCATACCACACAGTGATGCAGCTGGTCAGGATGCTGTCAGTGGTACCTCTGTAGAACGTGCACATGATCATGATGCAGTGCCACTGGCTTATCCCCAGTTTGCGGAGAAAGTAGAGGCGCTGTTGTTTTTTTTGGCCCATACATTCTGTTAAAAAAAAGTATTAATAACTAACAGTTGATAATTATTCAATCCACACAAAACAAAATTATGCTAATGATGAACAATGATGAACAATGCTGAACAAAGAGTGACCATTCAAGATTAACAGATTCAGTTAATCAGTTTAATTCAGTTAACAGAACTGTCTCGACTGAGTCATAAAATGGCAGGTGCACATGAGTCCAGCTGTTATAGTGGAGCAATATGCTGGCTGCAGATGGTTTACTCATGGACCAGGCCAGCAATGCTGGCCAACCAGCTAAATAGCCAAAGCATCCTGCAGGCAAATTACAACAGCAGTAGCAGTCAGCGTATTAACACATAGCCTTCATTTTCACTGCATGGCTTCATTATTGGGCTTACATGACTTACATGAAGTCGCAGGCATTCTTAGATAAGGGCACAATAATTGCAGAGTACCTAAATGCGAGCTATCAGTCTTACTTCAAACTGATAGTAAAATGAGCTTAAGGATGCAATTCCAAGGGAATTACACAGTGCATGAAAATGCAGATGCTGTTGTGCTTTTCTTTTAACTGAAGTGGAATTACAAACAGGCCTATTGTGCAACACTGGGTACTGCCAAGAGCATTTAATCCATTATAATTCCAAAAGGACAAAAAGACAGTTAATTCTTGTTATGGGTGCTTTAGTTTCCGTGGTTGCTACACTGGTTGCTAAGGTAAACAGGATGTCATCACTGGTGAAGTGGTGGTTATGAATTGTCCAGGGTAATTGTGGGCTAGAAGGGGCACATATAAGGTCAAAGTCTCACTGTTACTGTTACAGAACGATAAGAAAAACTAAAGCAAACTAAAGGTTCCTATGGAAAATCACATAGCTGCTTTATTTCAATGGTTGTCATGCTGGTTGCTAGGTTGATTAATGGTTTAATATAGTTGGCTGGAGCCATAGTTGATGACAGTAGACAATTTGACATGGCTGAACAGTTAAATGGTTTAATAGTTAAATAACTTATTAGTGAATTCTTGTAGCCAGTACTTTTAGTTTTAAACACTTATTGGCAGAATAAACAGTTGGCTGGAGACAAAGTGGATGACGACTGACAGTTTGAATAGCTGAATCGTTAAAATAGTTGAGTAGTTAGTTAAACTATTGAATAGTGAGTTACTGTAGTAAGTGCTTTTATTTTGAAACCGTTTTGGGCACAGGAAATTGACTACATTGTGGGTGAGGGTAGGCTATATAGATGCACTTACCGTTGAGTTTCTGAGGAGGTTTCAAGAGGTCACAGGAACTAAAGCTTGTCTGAAAGTGTCTTCTTTGCGTATGCTCTAGGTCTTCATGAGTTCCCTCTCTTGCCCAGTCAGAGAAGAGAAGTCCTTTTGTTCAGTCGTGGGAATTTGTGCGAGCACAATTTTACTCGTTCACCAGATGAAAGTTCACGAGTAGAGCAATAAAATTTGAGAAATTGGAAGGGCATATTTTTCTCTTCTGACACGACTATTGTGTAGGAGCCAGCCAGAGTGTGAATCACCCCTCCATAATTAGGGGGTACTACCTTTTACTGAGGCGCAATTAATTTTACATTTTACATTAATTATACATGTCGGCTCCCCCTAACCCTGCTGTTTTTGTCTCTTTGGAAAATATATGGTGGCTCCATAGTTTGAATTCCAGGGGGTACTGGGGGTTATGCCCCCCCCCTGATCAAGACACAGTACCCCAAGACCCCTGTAATTCAAACTGTGGAGTCAACATATATTTCTTCATCTCCAAAACCTTTCTGCACACTGTAATTTATTACAGTGGGCCCTTGCCCTTTCTGTTCAAGTATGGAGTCCCCTCCTAGCCTGGTAAACCAGCCCCTCGTACTTCACTTCCTGTCGTACAGAGGGGCTGGCTGTGGTTTCACCGACATGGTTGTCTCAGGCAGCATCATTATGATTTAAATAAAGTAAACACAGGTGTTTGACAATAAATGGCTTCAAACTGATTTAGGTAGAAAACAGTCCCCTGTCAACTGCTCCCTGGCCATGTGATATTTAGAGGACATACAGTTGTGCTGCATTTATAAAGTATGTAAGTTTACATACCCTGGCAGAATTTATGATTTCTTAACCATTTTTTAGAGGGTCATTTGGGTAGTTTCTGTTGTCATTATGATTTAAATAAAGTAAACACAGGTGTTTGACAATAAAGTGTTGGCTTCAGCCAACACTAACCATGAGTGAAAGAAAAGTTTTTTTTTTTTTGTGGTATCATTCCTATTCTCTGAAATGGCTAAGAAATCATCCATTCTGCCAAGGTATGTAAACTTATGAGCACAACTGTATTTAGCAACTATAGTGCTACTTAGCATTGATCAGTTCGGTCATTATCTACCCAGATGACCCTCTGAAAAATGGCTAAGAAATCATCAATTCTGCCAGGGTATGTACAGTAAACTTATTAGCACAACTGCATAAACTGTTGTCTGAACAATTTAGGAAAGAAGCAGAGATTTTTTACTTGTTTTCTTCTCTTCATATTAGCTGATGGCATTGGATAACTTGAGTAATGAGGGTAAGTGGTATTGATTAGGCTGTAACTCTTTTGGCGAGCAGAGTTTTTCTTACTCTTCCAGCAATTTTTATTTTCCAGCCTTTTTATATTTTGTCATACATGCATTATTAATTCTGACACGGACCAAACTTGACATGGAAAAAGAGCTAAACTAAATAAACATTTAGCACATAAAATATGCAGAAGGCATTGCAAATGAATCCTACCAGTAACAAGCCAAAACTACCAAAATATTTTGTAGCTTTATAGCAGTAGGGAAGGAGAAGGGGGCCATGCTGTCCATCAGAGCAGATTTGTTAAGGAAACTTAATTTTTTAAGCAACCATTTGACGCCAATATGACATAACATAGCCTATTATGACCTGAGGCTCTGAGGAACCATTTGTAATGTGAAGTACCTTTCTAAAAAATAAGTGGCGATAAGATGGTTCTTTAACCATCTCTGCATCCAAAGAACCAGTCCTGGCCCGATTTTTTGTTAGAGTGTACTCTTAAGTTGGAAGTGAAGATAGTCTAAATTAACATCTACTGTACATTGAACAGCGAACCGAATGAATCCATGTCATGGATTGCCCCCCCCCCCCCCCCCCCCAAAAAAAAAAAACCTCTATGATTTTTAATTGCCTCCCCCCAGCAGCTGGGCCCTGGAATCCCCCCCCCCCCCCAAGGTTTAATAGTGTGTAGGAAACAAACATTGTTTGAAAATTTGTACCTTAAGTGGTAACAGGTCAGGCATGGGCTTGCACTGGGGTGGAGTTCACTGTTTATCATAAATAAAGGGTCGACTTTGACAAAGAAAGTTTGTGAGTTTGAGTAACTTTGAAACTTTGAAAAACAGTCCAGAAAAAAATTTGTGCTTTTATTAATTGCAGTGGTCTTTAGTTTTTAAAATGACACCTTTTCCCCACCACCTCTTGAATGAGTTATAGTCCACACATGACGTGTGAGGATTATAAATCAAACCAGCTACAGTAAGTGCTATGATTTCATTTCCTGTTTGGCAGCTTCTCCACCAATATTAATTGCCTGTAATGTACAAAAAGTTTAGAAAACAAGGAAGAAATCAGATGATAACTTCAGGTCTGGTCTCTAAACTACCTGTGAAAATGGGGAAAATAATGGACAACATTTGGGGTCTGTGAGCAGTTTTTAAATGTTTTTAAATCAAATTCAATATGATGGCCACATCAATTAGGAGGGCATGACAGGATGCCATTTTTGTAGTCATACAACCTGTCATGGTTTTATCAGACACAATATATTATACAATGTATACAATATATTTTTGGTAACACTTTCTATGAAGTTTGTATTCACTAGACTCTATAAACACATCTATAAAGGCTTATAATGCAGTTATAAAGTATGTAAAAAAATAACTGTTTATAAATACTCATGCCTGTATTCCTAAAATGTTATATGCTATGTCATAATCCCTATTCCAACTTCAAGTGACACAGTGCATTCTTTGTTATAAAGCTTCACAATGCAGTCATGAGTATGTATAAATAGTTCTGAACACTAATTTCAATGATTATTAATCTGTATGAAGGCATTATAACCCCTTTATAAACATGTTTATAGAGTCTTATAAATACAAGCTTAATAAAATAAGTGTTACCTATTTTTTCCTACAACAACCACATGAACAGATAGCCAACGTTTTTTTGTTAGTGTAGCATCCAAAAGTGATCAGACATTTTCCTTATGCACAGAAATAATCTCAGAGTTAATTTCCCAGTGTTTAGCAAAAGTGTTAATTTAAGATTGTAAGTGTAAGAGTTGAAATTACACTGGCAAAAGTTGATTTAACTGTATAGCAATTAAAGTGTTGAATTAATACTACAAAGACTGGGACAAAATTAACACTGGCATAGTGTTAAAACTGACTCTCTCTATCTCAGAGCTAATTTAACACTAACATTTGCTGTGTGCTGCCTCAAAAATGTGTCCCTATAATCCATGCACTTGGTTTGGTTTTAAAACACATCAAAAGCATGATTAATTTTAACCATTATTAATCTCTATGAAGGCATTATAACCCTTTATGGATGTGTATATAGAGTCAGCAATGAATGTGTATATGGAGAAGTGATCCGGAGACATTTTTCTTATGCTGCCTCAAAAATGGGGCCCCTTAATCCATGCACTTGGTTTGGTTTTAAAATACATCAAAAGCATGACTGAGAGATAACCTCACTAGCTAATTGGCGACTTTCCTGCACACACCACAAGGCTGGGAGACACACTGACACACGGAGACACACTGATCTGATGCTTTTGAAAAAATCCTGGATTCTGTGTGAGTGTAAGTTTTAGTATGAACATCATTTGCCAGAAATCTTGTAATAAAAAATAGTGTAGGCTTGTGAATGTCTTTATTTATTTCTTAGAAAGAAAAAAAGGTTAAAGACATACATACATACATACATAAGTAAACATGGGTATGAATGTGATATGGTTACATTTTGAGTTGGTACAACATATTAAGCTTACCACAACTTAATAAATCTAATGATGCCTCAGAAGATGCCTGAAGTTTTGAAAAAAAAAAAAAAAGTATAAAGGCATGCTGTTAAATTCACATTGTTAAAGGCGCCCCCAACAGAGACACGTTGTCTGGGGTGCACACACATTCAAGGAGGCAACACTTCATGCTTTCGGAAGGGTAACACAGTAACTTCCTGTTGCAGATAGATCACTATCCACCATGCGAATGCCCTGTAGGCTGTAGATCACTATACACAATGCGAATGGCCTGTAGGCTGTAGATCACTATACACTATGCGAATGCCCTGTAGGTATGCCTGACATTCACCACACAGTGCCAGAGGCAACCATAGACCCCAGGGCCAGAAGAGGAAGAGGAGGAAGAAGGAAAAGAAAACGACAAGGAAGAGGAAGAAGATGATGATGATGATGATGATGATGATGATGGAATCAAATAAGGAAGATATGAAGGCTGCCATAGACCCCAGGGCCAGAAGAAGAAGAACAAGAACAAGAAGATGAAGATGAGGAAGAGGAAGAAGACAAGGAAAATGAAGATGATGATAAAATCAAATAAAGAAGATATGAAGGCCGATTGATGATGCCTTCCTCTGTTGCCCCCCCCCTCCTCAAATAGGTCACAGCGTACTGCTCATCAACCCCCCCCCACTGTGCCAGGATGTGGCTGCGAAGGCGTCATCTCCCTCTCCCTCTCCACAATGAGCCTCCTCTCTTCCTCTCATGTTTTGATGAAATAGGAAACAAACAGGGAAGTGTAAGCAAACAGGAGTGTGTGCTGGGAAGTTCTCCCAATTAGTCTGAGACAAAGCATGGCACACACGCAGACGCGCGCACACACACACACACACACACAGACACACACTCTGTCAGACACCCACACAGCCTCTCATATGCACATACACACACAGATGCACACACACGCACACCATCTGACACACACACACATGCACAAACACACACACACACAGACTCGCACACACACAGATACACACACCCTCACACACATGCAGTACACACACACACACACCCTCACACACTCACACACATACACACATCTCTGCGGTGCAGATGTGCACAGTTGGCCCTACTCTATTCTACTCTACTATACTGCACTCCTCCGCAAGGGGAGAGAGGTGCCAGGGATGCACACACCCTCTCAGACACATACATACACACACACACACATACACACACACACACACACACCCTCTCAGACACATACATACACACACACACACATACCCTCTCACACATACATACACACACACACACACACACACACACACACCCTCTCATACACATGCACACACACACACTCACACACACCCTCTCATACACATGCACACACACACACTCACACACATACACGCACATATACTCCACTCCTCCGCAAGGGGAGAGAGGTGCCAGGGATGCACACACCCTCTCAGACACATACATACACACACACACACATACATACACACACACACACACCCTTTCATACACATACACACACACACTCACACACATACACGCACATATACTCCACTCCTCCGCAAGGGGAGAGAGGTGCCAAGGATGCACACACCCTCTCAGACACATACATACACACACACACACATACATACACACACACACACACATACACACACACCCTCTCATACACATACACACACACACACTCACACACATACACGCACATATACTCCACTCCTCCGCAAGGGGGAGAGAGGTGCCAGGGATGCACACACCCTCTCAGACACATACATACACACACACACATACCCTGACACACATACACACACACACACACACCCTCTCATACACATACACATACACACACACACACACCCTCTCACACACATACACGCACATATACTCCACTCCTCCGCAAGGGGAGAGGGGGGAGAGGGGGGCCAGGGATGCATTGTGGGACGCATTGTGTTTCCCCACTCTCTCCAAATTTATCACTGACAACCCCCCTCCGTCAACACACACACAGACACACAGACTCTCAGACACACACACCCTCTCACATGCACATACACACAAACACCCTTTCACACACACACAAACACCCTTTCACACACACACACACACACACACACGGACCCTCTCAAACACATACACACACAGACTTACACACACAGACACACACACATGCACAAACATGAGCACACACACACACAGACTCATTGTTTCTCGTTATATTAGCTTGCAGCTGGATCCGGCAGCTTCTGCCTCTGTCTAATTGCTCTGCGGGGGGTGATTGACATCTGAATCGCTGGTGCTGGGAGTGTGTGTGTGTATGTGTGTGAGGGTGTGTGTGTGTATGTGTGTCTCAGGGTGTGTGTGCATGGGTGTGTGTGTGTTTATGTGTGTGTCTGTGTGTGTGTGTGTGTATATCTCCATGTATGCATGTGTGTGTGTGTGTGTGTGCCAGTCAGGTGAACATTAATCACAGAGGAGCTGAGCTGAGTGGAGCCGAGAGCGTGTAGGTGTAACCGCCGTCACCTGCTCACTTTCATTATGCCCCCCCCCATCCCAGAACCCCCCCAACCTCATCCCAGATCACCCCCCTCCGCCCTCCTTTTGATCTCCCTGGGGAGTTTAAACCGCCTGTCATGTCGTGTTCCGCCGTCTCTCAGGTGAGACACTCCGCGCTCGTCTCCCTACCTGCCTGCCGTCTCCCTGCCGTCTCCCTGCCGTCTCTCCTAAAACACTGTAAGCTCTGGAGGCATGACGACGGGAACCTGTGACGGCTGACATCACCCATCACCCCCCCCCCACACACACACACACACACACACACACACACACCCCACCGCCCCCCCATTGCTAGCATTCAGAATAGTCTTAATATATATATTTATCTTTTTTTTATTCAAGCAAAGTACCTGTGTTCAGGTTGACATCCGCCGTTTGGTATTGTCTACCATGTAGAGCTGACAGCTAAAGTGCGGCGTGGGGGGTAAAGTATGGAGGGTGTGGGGTGTGTGTGTGTGTGTGTGTGTGGGGGGGGGGGGGGTGGGAGTGGAGTTTGTGAGCTTCAACATGAGCTGCCTTTAACTGTCAGACCTCCATACTGTAATAGTTCGCTCACAGATACTGTTATCCAAATACAAAGATATCAGGCCACTGTGATATTACACCAATGGCCAATTGAGGTACAGGTTACATACACTGGCAGAATTGATGATTTCTTGATGGTTTAAATAAAGTAAACACAGATGCCTGACAATAAATGGCTTTAGGCAACACTAACCATGAGTGAAAGAAAAGTGTTTGTGTTATCATTCATATTCCTTGACAAAATAGTTGAGAAATCATCAATTCTGCCAAGGTATGTAAACTTATGAGCACTGCAACTGTAACAATCCTCCAGCTAAGGTGTTTTGAGGTGAGTTTCAGTCATGGCTTTTTTGAAGAAGAAGAAGAAGAAGAAGAAGAAGAATTGCAGGTGGTGTGGGTGAGTAAATGTGTCAAAGAGTTAAGAAATCATCAATCCTGCCAGGGTATGTAAACTTACGAGCACAACTATACCATTATCCAAAGCAGGATATCAGGCTCCTGTGAAATTGCACCAATGGCCCATTGAGGTACAGGAACAATTATGACGTTAGATGAACACTTTAGTTTTTAGCGCCAGGAGGGCAGACCCACACACACACACACACACACACTTTAGTTTTTACCTCCAGGAGGGCAGACACACACACACACACACACACACACACGCACACACACACACACACACACACTTTAGTTTTTACCTCCAGGAGGGCAAGCCCTGTTTTGTATCTCGTAAGATGAACAAAAAAATGAAAGTGGCGTTTTCCAATTTACTGCTGAATTGTTTGGTGCTTTATTCTAATTGGCCAATTAGGAGAAACAGGCAGGCTCACTCAGAGCATCTGGTAGAGCCCATTTGAGGTGTGTGTGTGTGTGTTTGTGTGTGTGTGGTGTGTGTGCGTGTGCATGTGTGTATGTGTGTGTGTGTGTGGTGTGTGTATCTGGTAAAGCCCATTTGAGGGGGATTTGCACACAGCAGGTGAATGCAAACTAAGTAAGGTCTTTGTAACAGCCTTGGCAAAGCCGTGTGGCCCTCCACATTCTTTCACAAGTGAGCTCAAGTTCTTCCTCTTCCTCCTTAAGGAAGACAGACAATCCTACAGACTGTAATGCTATAATGAAATAAACACTATAGAATTTGCTGTGTAGTTATACGAAGGATTCCCAACCGGCGCTAGAAGACTATGATCCTACAGATCATAATGCGTAAATATGTGTTTGTGTGTGTCACATTGTTAAATACAGACTATTGAGACAAAATGTGCATGAATATGATGCACTAATTCATATACAGTAAGGTGTGTCTTGGCTCCCAGTGCTGAGCCCACAGAGCCATGACATTACATATGACTGCTTATATGAAGAGGGATTCGCACACCGACGCTAGAAGACTGAACTGTTCCGCTCTCCTGCTCTCTTCCTGCGCTCTCTTTCCCAAACAACTCAATGTCGGTACAGCACGGTACGTGTGTGTGTGTGTGCCAGTATGGTACGGTAGGGTACGGTACGGGAGATGAGATTATTTACCGGGCTCGCTCATCAGTAAACAAACAGTTTGTGTGTGTGTGTGTGTGTGTGCGCGTGTCTTCATTTGGCAAAACAGTGTGTGTGTGTGTGTGTGTGTGTGTCTTCATTTGGCAAACACAGTTTGTGTGTGTGCGTGTGTGCGTGTCTTCATTCGGCGCCATTTCCCACATGTACACATTGTGTGTGTGTGTGTGTGTCTTCATTCGGCGCCCACATTTCCCACATGTACATGGAGGCGTAGTATCACACACCTGCGCACCAGGAGCTCTGCTGGGTGTATTGTTTACACCTGTTGAGGAGGCTGAATAAACACGTCACTCGCTGGGGGAATAGGCAGCTCTCAGCTCTCACCCAAGCAGAAATACATAAATACATATAACAATATAACCGCCTGAAGGGAGCATTCTCAGTTTCTCAACACTCAACACACACACACACGCACACACACTGTGTTTACTGCTGCAGCTTAGTGAGTGTATTGACCTGACTCTGAAATGCAGTTTTGGGAAAGGATTAGCATATTATTAATGATTGCAGTTTTTATTTATTTTATTTTTTTTTACGGCTGTTTGCACACTAAAAATGAACATTTTTCACACAGTTTCTCACACACTTCTTAACACTCAAGAAGCATCTGCAAAACATCTGTCTAGAGTTGTACGGCAAAAAGCACAGACTCAGCTCAGATTCACACTTTTTGCAAAATATTACGCACCGTGAAACTCTACATGCCCAGCAAAACTACATGCATTTTCACACCTTAGACACAGATACGGATTATGGGGTTATTTCCTAGTCAGAAAAAGCACTGGTTTGGCAAATTGTTGATTTTGCTTTAGTTTTTCCTTCAGAGTTACTGTAAGTGTACTGTATATACACATCACACACTAATTTTTATTACATTATTAAATTACATTACACTTAACAGATGCTTTTATACAAAGCGACTTACAAAAAGGAGGACATAAGCTTTTATTTGTCTACAGCTGAGTTGTATTTGTCTCCACTTTACAGTAGGAAGAACACTACTACTTTGTTCCAATTTTCCATGTTACTGTACCTGAGTAAATGGTAAGAAATAAACACTTCCAGTCTGCAGCATCAGTCTTTTGTAGTGCTCGGTAAGTTTAAAATATTGTTGTACTTTCTCTGTATACCTGAAAGTAATTCTAAAGAAATTCTTTGTCATCTCACTGTCATATCCTATAACTGAGCTCTGCCATCTCTGAATAAAATCCAGTGCTCTACTAAAAAGTTTTTTTTTTTTTTAGAAATAGTTATTAAATTAAATTTATTACGGTAGTGCGTAACAAATTGCAAACAGGGTACAATCACTGAAACACTGCGTTGGTGACACGAGAACAAAGTAACACTTATCAACTGTCACGGTGTTCCTTTGGGGTTTTTTGGCAGTGCTGTATCTTTCCTTTGTTTTCCCCTAATCACATTATTAGTTTGAATTATTCTCCCTACACCCTGCACTGCCACGATAACCTCCTTCACCTGTGTCTCCTTGTCTTGTTAATCTGTCCCAGCTCCCTGCCTAGTTTCCTTGTTACTTGTTAATCTGTCCTAAGTTAGTTCACCTGTCTGCCTCGTCTCCTTGTCCCTCTGATTAGTCCCAGCACCTGCACTCCCTCGTTTACCCTCGTTAACTCCTTAGTTTGTGCACTATTTAAACCCTGGTTTTTCAGTCTGTCCTTGTCGGTTCGTTTGCCACTCACGGTATGTTTTCACGGCATTCTGTCTCCTGACCCTGTCTTGTCTTGTTTTCTGTTCTTCCGCCGGTTTTGAGTTTCTAGTCCAGTCCCAGTGTTTCCCCAGTATCGTGTCTTGCTTTGTTCTATGGATTCTGTCGTGCTTGTGTCTTGTGCCTTGTCCTGTTTTGTCAGTCTGGTCTCCAGTGTGTTCCGTCTCCCTGTTTGGACTGCTTGCATGGCTACGACTCGGACTGTCCCTGACTACGCTGCAAGCTCCAGCCCTCGCCTACCGATCCGGCTCACCGGTGACGACTCGTCTGCCAGTGGCTCAGGTGGTAGAGCGGCGGACTACCACCCCTGGAGTTGCGGGTTCAATCCCCGCTCAGCCCAGTGTCACGAGTCCTGCCTGCCTGCCCAGTTTTGTTTCCTGTCTCTGTTCCGTGTTCCTGTCTGCCCTGATCCTGACCTGGCGGCCGACACTGGCCGCTCCTGTTCCAGTCCTGTCCACCCTGACGCTGTTCCTGTCTGCCCAGCCCTGATCCTGACCTGGCGGCCGACACCGGCCGCTTCTGGCCCAGTCCTGTCTGCCCTGCACCCTGACTGTGTTCCTGTCCCCAGCTCTGTCTCCTGTTACCCTGTTTGTGTTCCTGTGTACCCAGCTCGGTGCCTCCAGCCCTCGCCTACCGATCCGGCTCACCGGTGACTACTCATCTGCCAGTGGCTGAGGTGGTAGAGCGGCAGACTACCACCCCTGGAGTTGCGGGTTCAATCCCCGCTAGGTCCAGCACCACCGAGTCCTGCCTGCCCGTCCCCTGTCTCTGTTCCGTGCCCCTGTCTGTTCCCAGACCCCGTGGCTGCAGCATCTGTTCCTGACCCTGTGGCTGCAGCATCTGTTCCTGACCCTGTGGCTGCAGCATCTGTTCCTGACCCTGTGGCTGCAGCATCTGTTCCTGACCCTGTGGCGGCCGCTTCTGTTCCTGACCCGGCGGCCGCTTCTGTTCCAGTCCTGTCTGCCCAGCACCCTGACTCTGTTCCTGTCCGCCCTGACTCTGTTCCACTCTGCCCCTGTGTGCCCTGTCCAGTGTCTGTCTACGTGTTTATTGTTAATAAATGGCCTCTGGGGCTACGTTAATGCAATTGGGTCCTCTCCTGTTCTGTCTGTTTTCCTGGTTCCTGAATCCGTTCCCGTGACATCAACGTGTTTATGGGTTTGGCTGAAATGTGTCATTGGGAAAACAAACTGCAAATTGAGTGTTGGGTGTTCTGCAAATTGAGTGTGGTGTTCGGTTTAATTGTGTGAGGTGTTAAGAAGAAAAAAAAAATGGAGCCCTGTTTTGAAAATGGTGTGTAAAACAATCGAAAAAAAAAATGGCAGACTATAGGACCAACTGGCAGAGCAAGGCCGGTACAGCATCAAGGTCATCAGGTGTTCGGTTTAATTGTTTAAGGTGTTTAGAAGAGAAAAAAAGGAGCCGTGTTTTAAAAATTGTGTGCAAGCTATTGATAAAAAACTGTAGGCTACAGGACCAACTGGCAGAGCGAGGCAGAACAAGGTACAGCATCAAGGTCATCAGATGCAGCTATCAGACAAAAGGCATGGCAGGCTAACCTACAGTACCCGTTCTAAGTAAATGTGAATGTGAAACTGGTGTGAGTGTGTGTATGCATGTGGTGTGTGTGGTGTGTGTGGTGTATGTGTGTCTGTGTGAGTGTGTGTGTCTGTGGCATGACAAACGAACAAGTAACCTACAGTACCTGTTGTAAGTCAACGTGAATGTGAAATTGCCTTGCTAAATGTCCTCATAAAACCATATTCACTCCTGCATGACTATTCGTTTATTCATTCGACTTTCTTTTTTCTCCTTCTTCTTCTTCTCAAATTACAGCCTTTGCAGTGACAGGCATGCAAGGTACAAGAGTACAAGGATGGTTTATTGTCACATGCATAGACATACTGGGTAGACTAGGACATGCAGTGAAATTAGTGAGTGATTGTCTAAAACAGTGCATAGGGAGGAGGGAGGAGTAAAGTGCATAGAATGTAGTTTGAGGATGGCTACCTGTTAAAGGGAGGTAGAATTGGTGGTGGGGAGAGGGTGAGGTGTGGGCGTAAAGTGCATAGAATGTAGTTTAAGGATGGCTACCTGATAAAGGGTAGGGGTAGAATTGGTGGTGGGTGGATGCTGATGATGTCTCACACATCGTTAGCTAATCAAATCGATACACAAACACGATTGATCCTGCACGACCATTCATTTATTCGACTTTCTTTTTTTTCCTTCTTCTTCTTCTTCTTCTCAAATTACAGCCTTTGCAGGGTCACGCATGCTGATGGTGCCTCAGCAAAGAGTGTGTTTGTGTGTGTGTGTGTGTGAGAGACAGAGAGAGAGAGAGTGTGGGGGAGTGTATGTCTGTGTGTGTGTGTGTGTGTGTGTGTGTGTGTGCGAAGCCAATGAACCAGGCGGCCTTTGCTTTCAGTCAGGTGAGGTTTTCGCCTTGAGAAAGTGAATGTGATAAATAGTAGGCCTGCAGCCTTCATCTGAGGCTCACTGAGAGGAGCAGCAGTGCCATGCTCACATCTGAAACCGAGAGGAGAGGAGAGCGGAGCGGAGCGGAGCGGAGAGAGAGGAGAGGAGAGGTGTTTTAGTCTAAACAGAGAGCAGAGAGGAGAGGAGAGGAGAGCAGAGCGGAGAGGTGTGGTGAGGTGTGTATGCCGAGGGAGGAGGAGAAAAAAAACGCTCAGTGACTCTTCATTGTTCAAGTGTTTAAATTAGACACGCAGTAGTCTGCACTCTCCCTCCCTCTATTTCCCTCTCTCTCATTCTCTCCCCCTCTCTCTCCCTCTTCCTTCCTCTCTCTCATTCTCTCCCTCTCCCTCTCTCTCTCCCTCTCTTATTCTCTCTTTGTCTCTTACTCTCATTCTCTCTCTTTATTGCTCTCATTCTCTTCCCCTCTCTCTCTATATCTCTTTCTCTCTCTCTGTTTTTCTCGCTGTCGTTCGAACAAGTCAAAGGCCTTGACAAGCAGACGCACAGCAGCCCCCAGTCAGTCAATGTGCTATTACTTAGCCTCCGCCATCACAGTGGTGTGTGTGTGAGTGTGAGTGTGTGTGTGGTGTGTCTGTGGTGTGTGTGTGTGTATGTGTGAGTTCTGTGTGTGTATGTGTTTGTGGTGTGTGTGTGGTGTCTGCGTCTGTGTGTCTGTGGTGAGTGTGTGTGAGTGTGTGTGTATGTGTGTATGTTTGGTGTGTGGTGGGTGTGGTGTGTGTGTTTGTAGTGTGTGCGTGTCTGTGTGTGTGTTTGTGGTGTGTGTGTTTGTCTGTGGTGTGTGTGTGTGTCTGTGGTGTGTGTGTGAGAGAGAGTGTGTGTGTGGTGTCCGCCACATGCCATTTAAACACACATCCGCCATTTCAACACGCAGCGAGCGAATGAGGTTGGAGCCATTAGTTAGCACTCAAATTACATAAAGTCAATTTCTAGCCTGTGCAGTAGTGGTGTGTGTGTGTGTGTGTGTGTGTTATAATTTAATTATGCAATGTCAGCCAAGGCGCTGTGCCCCATCTTGAGAGGATGTGGGGGGGGGGGGGGGTCTTGTCCCTGGGTGACCTGCATGCCACCCTCGCTCCCAACCCCCAGCCAATCGTCACCCTCGCTCCCAACCCCCAGCCAATCTCCACTGTGCCCGGGGGGTGTGTGGGGGGGGGGCTCCAATTTCCCCTGTCTAATCCCCACAACCTCTGGGTGGTCTTGGCTTGGCCCAGTTAGCACCAGCCAGTGCCCCCCCCCCCCCCCCGTCTTCTCCTCTCTCTTTCCCCCTGTACTCGTCTTCACCTCTCCACCTCTCCCTCCTCTCCCCCTGTCCTCCTCTCCTTCTCTCCTCCTCTCTTTCTCTCCTCCTCTCCCCCTCTTCTTCACTCCTTCTCTCCTTCTCTCCCTCTCTCCTCCTCTCCCTCCTCTATCACTCTCCCTCCTATCCTCCTATCCTCCTCTCCCTCTCTCCTCTTCTCCCTCCTCTCCCACTCTCCTCGCCCTCTTCGCCTTGACTCTGATGGGCTGGTGAGGGCGTAGAGTAGAGATCCTCATTTTCATCGTGTCACTCACCCCCCCCCCCCCCCCCCCCCCTCACCCCAACCCCCCCACCCCCTGCTAAAGGTGCTCCAGGGCTGCAGGGTTCATCCTGTTTTTCCTGGCGAGGACACGAACAATTAGCCGTGAGTCAAATGACCTGTAATTCCCTGATGAGATGAGATGAGATGTGTGTGTGTGTGTGTGTGCGCGTGTGTGTTTGTGTGTGTGTGTGTCTGCCAACCCCCCCTCGGGGAATAAACAGACCTTAAGAAATAAATAGCCTCATTCACGATCACACACACACACGCGCACGCACGCACACACACACACGATTACACTGCCCTGCTGCAACCAGGAACTATTAATAGATACCCCCCCCCCCCCCCCCCAACCCCCCCAGTGACAGAAAATGTTAATCTGTATTCTGTATCTCTTTGAAGTTATAGTGTGGGTACTTTAAGAGCCGATTATTTATGGGCATGGTGGCTGGCTGTTAAATCCCATTTAACTGTCCAACAAACGCCTTTCTCTCTTTTTTTCTCTTTTTTTTCCCTCTTTCAGAGAAGGTTCTCTTAGCACTTATAGTTTCTCCAGTTTGTGTTCAAAACAGGGGGGGGGGGTCTACAGGAGGACTCCTGGGGGGGTTGGGGGGGGGGGTAATTTGCATGGGACTTAGCTTCTGGTTAGAAGTCACAAAACACAGACAGCGCTGTGTGCTGTGTGTGCTGCTACTAAGCCGTTGCATTGTGGTTCCTTTTCAGCTGAGATTGTTAGCCTCAGCAAGGAAGGAAATTTACTTTTTTATATATTTTTTTCTTTTCCTTTTTCTTTCTTTTTCTATTTTTTTTGTCAGCACAACCACACACAAAAACATTCCACATCCCACAGTGCAGCGGGGACACTGCGTTGAACTTAGCCGATATATAGCAGCAGTGAGAGTATGGAGTATGGAAATTTCGCTGGCATTTTCATTTCAAAGGGACGTGGCAAATGTTTCCTTCCCCGCATCCATCGCTTCGCTTCCGCGTTCTCTGAAAATAGGTCATTGTCAAACAATGAGATGGAAGCCGACAGTGCGTCTTTGCCCCCTAGTGGCGGCTATCAGAACTGCAGTGTAAAAGAAAAGACTGGTTCGCCTTTTCCCCCTTGACTTCCCGCCTGCTACGCAGCTGTCATGGAGACGAAACAGTGCCGGTGTTTTACCATGCCTCATGGTTACAATGAACTGACGGTGAAGCGTGATTGTGAGAAAACAGAATAACTTTTTTTCGATCGGATAGACACGATTAATGCTGTTGCTGCAGCAGAAGAGAATGAATGGATGGTGGGGTTGCTGAATACACAGCAGCACATTTGTTGGGTGGAATAACTAAGATTAAGTGACTGACAAACAAACATTTGGCTGTGATATTGGAAGTTTTTCTTGTTGTTGTTGTTTCTTTTTGTAAGGTTTCCTGGCATGTGCAGAGTTCTCTGCATCATTCTTAACTCCCCCCGAAGAAAGGCTGCGTTTATCAGGGAAGGAAATTGGCACCAGCCACCAGCCAAATGCTGCTAAAATCTGTAAGTGGATGGTAAATATTGGACATGAAATAATGATTTACTGTTGAGTGGCTGGTGAATTTTACAATTTTACCATTTATTTGTCAGTCGCTGGTAAAGGTTCACATTTATTATTATTAACAAAGTTAATTTCAACCTCTGATGTGTACAGCATGCTGTTGAAGTGGCTTCTGAAGCTCCCTCATGTGTAACATGGCCATCCTGTGCTTTAGTCTACAAAGAGCAGCCACAGTACACACACACTGGACAGGCTATTTCAACAGATGGCTGGCTTTGCACGCACACACACGCACACACACACATCTGTGCAGAAAGCTCCCCGCAAACGCACCGCTCTGCTGTAGTGTGTGCACCTTCCCAAAGGCTGCTAATCTGTCCATCAGCTCGGCTGTCTGGGAGGTGCTGGTGTGTGTGTGTGAGTGTGTGTGTATATGTGTGTCTGTGTGTGTGCACGTGACTGTGTGTGTTTGTGTGTGTGTAAGTGTGGGTGAATGTGTGTGCGTGTGTAAGTGTGTGTGTATGTATGTGTGTGTGTGTGAGAGTGTGTGTGTGTGTGTGTGCTGGTGCTGCGGATCCTGCTGATGGTGTGATGATGGGTGTATTATGGTGGCTGAGGTGGAGAATGAACGATGGGGTACCATCAGATAAAGCCCCCAACACACACACACACACACACACACACACACACACACACACTCCCCCTCCCCTGCATGTCGGTGATGCTCAGGCTGCTGCCAATGAGCCGCTTGGTTGAATAGTGATCACGCCTTTACATTATGCTTCCATTCAGGTATTATTGTGAATCAACACACATAGCTTTACCTGTGCCATGACAATGTAATAAAGCTATTATTATTATTATTATTGTTGTTCTTGTTATTATTATTATTAGTAGTAGTACTAGTATTAATAATAATAATAATAATAATAATATTAATGATGGTGATGCTGCTGCTGATGAAGATGATGATTGATATTTATGTTGGGGTATATCATTGATACATGATTAGTAGTGGTTCCAGATTAGTGTCGTAAGAAGTGAAATAATGCTGAGATATTTGAAATGGACATCGCATCTAAAGGATATCCTATGCACTGCCTGTCTGTTGACTGTCTGTTCTAAAGGACATCCCATACACTGAGTGTCTGTTCTAAAGGACATCCCATACACTGAGTGTCTGTTCTAAAGGACATCCCATACACTGAGTGTCTGTTCTAAAGCACCTCCTATGCACTGACTGCCTGTTCTAAAGCTGTCTGTTGACTGTCTGTTGATTGTCTGTTCTAAAGGTCATCCTATGCACTGCCTGTCTGTTCTAAAGGACATCCTATGTACTGATAAGACTTGTACAGCAGAGTAAATGGAGTTTGCTAGCAGGGGTGATGGGGTGAGGGGGGTGATAGGGTGAGGGGGCCTTATCAAACTTTGATAAATGGGACAACAGGGATTAAAACACCAATGCGGAGTGAACACCTATATATATATATGTACAGGCGACAGAAGGCAAGTGATGTAGAGATGTGTGTATGAGAGACAGAGGGACAGGGAGAAAAAGAGAACAAGAAAGAGAGAGAGAAAATGCTCTTCATGACCATGTCAGATGTAGAGGGTGGGAGAAAAAGATGTATGAGAGAGAGAAAGAGAGAAAGAGACAGAACTATATAGGAACAATAACAAGAAAGAGAGAGAGAGAAAGAGAGAGACAGAACTATATGGGAACAAGAAAGAGAAAGACAGAAAAAGAAAGAAAAAAGAGTGAATGCTCTTCATGGATGTGTGAATCAGATGAAAGCATGGTGTGTAACGTCTCCATCCCGGTCAGTGCTGACGAGCCGTGTGTGTGTGTGTGTGTGTGTGTGTGTGTGAGCCATCCCTCATGCGTGGCCTCTCTGCCTCAGGGTGTGCTCCGGAGTGCCAGAGATAGCTCTGATTTATTCACCCCCGCCCCAGTCTTCACCCCCGCCCCCCAGTATTCACCCCCTCTTTCACCCCCGCCCCAGTCTTCACCCCCCCTTTTGTCTCCATCTCGCCCCCCCCTTCGTCCCGCAATGTGATCTCGCCTCAGTCTTGCCTCAGTCTTGCCCCCACCCACCTCCGCCCTCCCCCCCCCCCCTTCACCCGCCGTTCGTCTCCATCTCGCCTGCATCTTACCCCCCATTCGCCCGCCGTTCGTCCCGCAATGTGATCCACTGATTGCCATCTTCGGGAGCAAATCATATCATAACAACAAAAAAACAAAAAAACACTTAAGCTAACTGTCAGTCTGCCCGCCTTGTCTCCTCGGGGCGCGGAGAGAGATATGTATTAAAAACAAAAACTGCACTGAAAGTTAGAGGCTGAAACAATGGCTAGAATGGGCTTCCATGTTGGGTGTATAGTGCACAGTTGTGCTCATAAGTTTATGAATAGTTATGTATACTTTACATAAAAGCCTTCATGAACGTGCTTATGAAGTCTTATGAATACAACCTTCATAGAAAGTGTTGCCGTTATCTCCTTATCAAGAAGTGTGTGGACAAGTGGAGCTGTCAGCAGATGTTTGTGCCAAAAAAAAAAAATCATTAAAATGTTGGTGTCTGTTAACCACAAACATCATTTAGTGTCAGGGCTGGATATCTCTGTGAATAAAAAAAAAACAGTTCTTTGCCATTTCCCTCTCTGATAGAGAGATAGAGACAGAGACAGACAGACAGACACAGAGAGAGAGAGAGAGCGAGAGAGAGACAGACAGACAGAGAGAAAGAGAGAAAAGACAGCGAGAGAGAGAGAGAGAGAAAGAGAGTTCTTAAAGCTTTGACAACACTGTATTTCAACCACCCAACATCATTTAGTGTCAGGCTGAATATCTCAGTGAATAACAAAAAAACTGTTCTGTTCTTCACCATTTCCCTCTCTAGTGTCTATCAAACTGTCATTTGGACGTCTTTCCTCTCAGAGCACTTGACTTGCAGACACGCACAGGAAAGGCAATTAGCTGGCTAATAGAGCAGATAGCTTACAAGCAAGCATAACCAATCACAGCGTTACTCTGACGGCATTAACCAATCACAGCACTGCTCTGATGGCATCTGGGGCCCTCTCGGCAGTAATTGGCGAGACTGTATGCCGTACACCATGCTGGTGAGATTCAGTGACTGTGTCATTTGTCTTAACGCCTGCTTATGCCACACACACACACACACACACACACACACACACGCACACACACACGCACATGCGTGCACGCACACTCACAGAAACACACACACACACACTCACAGAAACACACACACACACACACACACACACGCTGTCTTCAAAGGTGGAGATTGGGCTGTTTGCAATTTCACTCTTAGTCTTGTGAAAACAGTGCAACACCAAGCACAAGAAAAGAGGCAGCCAGATAAAGAAAGGAAGACAGAGAGAGGGAGAGACAGGCAGCCAGCCAGACAAACACAGACAGACAGAGAGAGAGAGACAGACAGACACAAAGCGAGAAAGAGAGAGAGAAACAGACAGACAGAGAGAGCAAAAGAGAGACAGACAGACAGACATACAGAGAGAACGAGCGAGAGAGAGAGAAAGACAGACAGATAGCGACAAAGAGAGAGAGAGACAGACAGACAGAGACAGAGAGAGAGACAGACAGAGACAGACAGACAGACAGAGAGAGAGAGATCTTAAAGCTTTTGCAACACTGTATTTCAACAACAAGTCCCCAGAACTTTTAGAACAACATTATCATGGCAGCTTTAAAGGTAATTGCGTTTGTTGACAAAATGCTGGACAGCTGCAGTCAATGTTTAGATCCTCAGTCCTTATATAACATCCACCTATACACCCCGTTTCCAATTACAGCATCACACATTTTAGATGGTGTGGTTTAATTAGACTTTTAATTAGACAATCCAATTAAAACCACTCACATTTACAACTGTCAAGCTTCCAGTGTCAGGTAGGCTAGCAGTGTGTCTGCCTTCACGACAAATAAAAATATATAACTTGATGCAGTGCTCCAGTACATCTCCTGCTTACTTTCAAACATACACCCACACGATAGGCCTACATGCAGACAGAAATCCGTCTTGGGGAGACGTCTGTTGGAAGTGTTTATGATTCATATTCTGCAAAAGCAAGACCGTTTCATTTTTTTTTTTGTAAACAGAGAGATACCGTTTCGGCTGGTTAAACAGCACACAGATTCAAGGGCTTTCTTGCCCATTACAGCTAATTACATAATAATCTCATTACGCTATCGCTAATTTGTTGTAGGTGAAATTAGCATGCTGATACGCTGCTGCAATTATCTATCTGGATAGCATATCAAAGGCTAGCACAATTACCATGCTAAATAGGAATTGAAGGAATAGAGGGGGGTGGGGAAACACACCCAAACTACACTCCACAACATTGTCCAGTCCAGAAAAAAGGAAAAAACTAATTACCTCACATCACAGATGTGCTAGTTTGCTATTGGCAGAAAAGCATTCATTACCGGCATACAACACCCCCCCCCCCCCCCCCCTGTTCTTCATATTTGTGTTATTTTTGAGTATGATTGTACATTATTCTCCCAGAAGAAAATGCAGCCTCCTACAGCACTCTTATCTATGTCTTACAGAAACAAATCAGCTCTTACAATTAGCTCTGTTGTGTCTTTTGCTCCTGAAGGAGTTCTTGGCGGAGGCAAATCAGATTTGACTAAGTTCTGGCCAATGGCTTATGCTGTACTTCTTAATTTAAATTTCTAAAGACACAGCCTATTGTCCGAGAACCCAATTAAGTTCAATTTGAGTTTAACTCGAGAGTATAAAAACACTCGTGTGCTATTCTCGAGCTCCTTCAGGGGGCTTTAAGAAAAATACAGAGCCGAATTCAAAGACGAGGCGAGACTGTTGCGAACGGTAATAATATTCTCCTCTGGGCACACAGCGTAGTGTAGTGTACAAGCGTTCTGTTATGAGTAAAGCCGGTCCATGTTCACTAATAGTACGCCAGAAGGGCTGACCTCTCGTTTCAGTCCCAACGGGGTTATATTTCCCCAGAATTATATCATGTTCTTGATGTCAGCGAGTCCACACAGTCGGCACTAATTTTCAGTGGGGGAAACACAAACGCCACTTTCCTTATAACTCTTTAAAATGCAAATCTGCAAGCTCTCTTTGGGATTACGAAATACCCTGCAATATCTGTCCAGGAAACTCTTAGTTTGGTCCCAGATATCTTCACTTCTCAATTAAGCTGTTAAGTATGTGGTCCTCCACCTAATTACACGTGATACCTGTGCAATATCTGTTAAGGAAGCTCTTCATTTGGTCCCAGATATCTTTACTCCTCAATTAAGATGTTAAGTTTAAGTTCAAGTTTAATTTCATTTATTTATATAGCACATTTAAATAAAATAACACAAAATTAAAACCTAAATAAATAAAAATAGTGGTAAAAAAAGATAAAAAAACAAAAAATAAACAAGGGTATAACAAACAAATTACATTCTTAATAATAAATAATAATAATAATACAAAGTATACAATATACAGTCATAATGAAAAACATAGGATCAGAGAAAGATAATAGTATGTGGTCGTCCACCTAATTACACCTGACACCTGTGCACAAATCTCTGTGCTATTATTTGAGACGTCCACTGCTAAATGAAGTGTCCATGTTTTCCAGAGTGATGTATGAGGAGACACCCCCACCTCATCTCATCTTGCAGCCTCACAGGAGTCTTCCCAGCCCAGCTCAGCGCAGCGCAAGATTGATCGTGTGTGCACAGGGGCCAACACACACCTGGTGTCTGCAGCCAACGGTCACTCGCACAGATTAACCTGCGAGCGAGCCGGCCTGCCACCGGCGATGGAGTGGTGGGCTCTCGTCTCTGAAGACCGAGAGGCATCTTTGTCTCACAGAGCAAGGCTCACATCTCTGCAGACATATTTGTCTCGCAAAGCAAGGCCTACATCTCTGAAGACCGAGAAATCTTTGTCCTGCAAAGTAAGACTCACATCTCTAAAGACTGAGACATCTTTGTCCCACAAAACAAGACAAAATTTAAGAGTGTAAGTGTAATGACTAGCTGATTTTAATTCACACAACTTTTGAGCCAAGTAGATGAGCCAATTCTCAGCCAAGTAGATGAGCTAATTAGTTGTGTTGTATGCAAAGCTAATCAATACCTTCAACTTTTTACTTTTGCTTTTTCACTTCCTGAAGCTGGGGTTTCCCATCTCTAGCCCAGTGGTGTCAATGCTGGGTTCAGAAAGTAAAAACCCTACCACCAGGGACAGATTAAGGTGTATAGAGGCCCTAGGCTACAGTTGCACACAGCATTAGGCTACCTCTGCAACCATTAGGGAAAAAAATAGAAAAGGGAACGGAACTGTATACAGCCACCATAACACAACTCCTGGCACACGCCTTATGGCTGACTTGGGTAGAAGGCCAACTGACTTGCCACCAATGCTTGCCACACACACTGTAAGCTAAACAGCATAAACAACTGGACATCAGGTAGGCTCACTCACATTAGGCCACATAACTGCAAATGAACCCCAAAATACACAAAACAGTAGCCTATATTAATTCACCCATGTGCTCTTACACAATTCTTGCTCTACACAATAAACTTACAGCAACAGTTAGACTAATTAGACATAAGCAAACAGTTTTGTCACAGACCTATAGCATAGGCTTAGTTTAAGATCAATGATTGCATACAGAAACCATGTTCCTACCATTAGACATTCACCTTCCTTGCTTTTCTTGCAGAGAAGTCATTGATGAGGCTTGTGAAATCCAGTTCCCGCAGAATGTCACTCTCCAGAGACATCAGCGTCAGGTTATTCACATTTTTCTTCTAACACAGGTGACTTCACTGAGTAGCTGATTTACCTGTCTTGAGTGCTCATTACGATCAGCTGATTCAGAGCTGGTTGGATCAATTTTGTGGCAGGGTTTTTACTTTCTGAACCAGGCATTGACACCTCTGGTTAGACCAACTGATTCTATTTCGCACAACTTTTCAGCCAAGTAGATGAGCTAATTAGTTGTGTTGTGTGCAAAGCTAGAATCAATACTTTTTACTTTTGCTTTTTTACTTTCTGGAGCTGGGGTTTCCTATCTCCATGCCTGAAAAATGTGAGCTATATCCAATTATTTGTTTAAGACCCCTTTAGCACAAAGACCCGCAGAGTGTTGTGATCTTGTGAAGCACAAACCAAAAACCAAAAACCATAAACCAGATGTGAGAATAATAACAACAGCAGCAACAACAACAAACTGTAGCTGCTGCAAGACCAGAGGAGTGAGGCGTGACGCGTGAAGCTTATCAAATCAGGAGAAATGAGCTGCAGCTGACTGCCTGATTAATACACCTGCCTCCAATCAGGGGCCTCCACTGAGCACCAGCGACTCAACCAACACCAACACACACACACACACACACACACACACACACACGCCTTATTTTATTATATTTTATTTTTGTCCCTTGCTTTATTTTCTTTATTTTTATATTTTAGTTGGGGGGCAGTGGCCTCTACTGAGTCCCAGCGACTCAACGAACACAAACACAAACGCACACACACACAAACATACACACACATACACACACACACGCCTTATTTTATTTTATTTTAGTCCCTTCCTTTGTCAAAGGAGCTGGGGTTGTAAGCAACTGAACTTCTTTTAGTAGCTTGAATATTGACGTTTCACCTTTCATCCAAAAGGCTTCTTCCAAGACAAACATGAGCTGGATGAATGAGAATCTTTACAGACATACAGTCCTTTGCTTTATTTTCACCTTTTCATCTTAACCGACAGCAGTTGTACTGGGGCAGCGGCTTGTGTGGAGTTTCTTTGACTCTTGTGCTTTGCTTAAAGAGATACAAAAAGCTGTTTTGGCAACCAAGAAATTGCTTCTACACTACACCACTGCCTCCCCCTCTTGGTGCATCAAATATCTCCCACATAATCATAGTTTTCTCCTATATTTGGGCTAGTGGGGGTTAAAAAGATGCAAAAAGCTGTTTTGGCAACCAAGAAATGGCTTCTACCCCACTGCCTCCCTCCCCCTTCGAAAGATGGAGCAAAAAAAAGGGGGCAGTGTTTTTCCATGCACTGTTATCTCATTTTTCAGGGAGATGATTCAGTCTTTCATCATTCCTTCAGAATAGTGTCGTCATCAGTATTGTAGGTTTTAAAATCAAATCAGATTCAATCGCAAAAGCTACCTTGGAGCGCAGCATTCAAAAGGCCAGCTTTGCGAGCACCAGCCAGCAGTTTAAATGCATGTACTGTAGCCTTGGTAATGTCCCTGACTGCATCCTGTCACATCCGATTATTAAGTACACAAATAAAATTAGAACACCAAACCATGTGCATTATATATATATATATATAGCCAAATAGTCAACCAGCATCGAAAGGTCTATTTCACATAGAAATATTAACAATAAGGATGACTGAAGAGAACATACACATACACACACACACACACACACACACACACACACACGGGGTGTAATATATCCACCCAAGCACAGGGACTAATTTAATTGTTCTTTGACCGCTCATTATCTTCTGTAGAACAGCCTGTGCAAGCCTTCCGGAATGCTCGGAATGTTCCGGAATGCTTTCTAAAAGCGCACCTGTGAGAAAATTTATGTCGGAGGCAGGACACCCATTAGTATGTGTGTGTGTGTGTGTGTGTGTGTGTGTGTGTGTGCTCTCTGCTGTGCTGTTTATCTCAAGGATGCAACTGGGCCTTCTTAGCGAGAGGCGCGGAGTGAATTCAAGCGCTACAGATGCTTAATCATTATGATAGCACTGAATTTCAATGCCCTGTCGCACTGTGTGTGTGTATGTGTGTGCGTGTGTGTGTGTTTGTGGGTATGTATGTGTGTGTGTGTGTGTGTATCGGTACCTATGTGTGTGTGTGTGTGTATGTGTGTGTGTGTGGGTACGTATGTGTGTGTGTGTGTGTGTGTGTGTTTGGGTATGTGTCTGTGTATGTGTGCGCGTGCTTGAGTGTGTGTGTGTGTGTGTGTGTGTGTGTGTTAAAATCCATGGCCCAGAGGCAAATTAACAATAAAAGAGCTAAAAATAGCCTTTTGTTTTGAAGTGATTGTTTGTGCTCCATTACCTTAGCTGTGGCACTCTGATGTGTGCTACTCCTTTTAAGTGCTGCCAGAATTAAGGCTGAAGCTGTAACTGACACACACACACACACACACACACAGATGCCCGCACGCACGCGCACACACACACACACACACAGATGCACACACGCGAACGCATACACACACACACACACACACACACACACACACTCATTCTTGGCAGAAGGTAATCACAGACAGCTATCCAGGTGGCAGCGGATTGTAGCATCCTCTCCCGGGAATGTCCTGGTGAGACTATGCTTCCTCAGGGCCAGTCTAGTAATATATCCAATAAGGGCCAGCTTAGTCAGGATATATCCAATCAGGGTGAGTCTAGTCAGGCTATAATTTCACTAATTTTACTGCATGTCCTACTCTACCCAGTATGTCTATGCACGTGACAATAAAACATCCTTGTATCCTTCAGGGCTAGTCTCATCAGACTATACCGAATCAGGGCCATCCTAGTCAGTCTACACTTCAGCTGGGCCACTCTAGTCAAACTATACCCAATCAGGGCTAATCTAGTCAAACTATAGCCAATCATGGCTGCTCTAGTGAGACTATGACCAATCAGGCCCATACTAGTCAGAGTATACCCAATCAGGGCCTTTCTAGTCAAACTCTACCCAATCAGGGTGAGTCTATTCAGACTATAGCTAATCAGGGCTACTCTAGTCAGAGTATACCCAATCAGGGTGAGTCTAGTCAAACTATATCCAATCAGGGTAAGTCTAGTCAGACTATACCCAATCAGGGCTACTCTAGTCAGAGTATAGCCAGTCAGAACCACTCTAGTGAGACTATAGCCAATCAGGGTGAGTCTAGTCAGACTACAGCCAATCAGGGTGAATCTAGTCAGACTATAGCCTATCAGGGCCACTCTAGTCAGACTATACCCAATCAGGGCTACTCTAGTCAGAGTATACCCAATCAGGGTGAGTCTAGTCAGGCTATAATTTCACTAATTTCACTGCATGTCCTATTCTACCCAGTATGTCTACACTTCAGCAGGGCCACTCTAGTCAAACTATACCCAATCAGGGCTAGTCTAGTCAGAATATATCCAATTAGGGCCAGTGTAGTGAGACTATACCCATTAAGGCCACTCTAGTGAGACTATAGCCAATCAGGGTGAGTCTAGTCAGACTACAGCCAATCAGGGTGAATCTAGTCAGACTATAGCCTATCAGGGCCACTCTAGTCAGACTATACCCAATCAGGGCCTGTCTAGTGAGACTATACCCAATCAGGGACAGTCTAGTCAAACTATACCCAATCATGGCTAGTCTAGTCAGACTATAGCCAATCAGAGTCACTTTAGCCAGACTCTACCCAATCAGGGCCAGTCTAGTGAAACTCTACCCAATCAGAGCCAGGCTCAGGCCATGGCTTCCTGTGTACTTCAGACAGAGTAGCGGATGCCTCTTCACTTTCATGCTTCCCTATGGGCTACCTACAGAGTGTAAATAATAAACTAGCTGTTAAAAGCTGTGTCGACTGCAATGTACTGTATTGTTACCCAGAGGGGAAGATACTACAACCTTGTCTGTGTCTCATACAAAATGAATAAGCCCTTACTGAATTCTGATCCGTTTCCCCCTAAAGTCCTTCAGGACCAGGAGAGAAGAGCAGAGCACTATTCTAACATCTTCACTTCTGTTCAGTTCAGTTCAGCTCTATATAAATTGGACTAGAACGATAGTCAGTAACACTTTCTATGGAGCTTGTATTTATAATACAAGCCTGGTTAGGGAGTTGATCTTGGGATTGCAGGTTCAAATCCCACCCTACCCATGGTTGAAATGCCTTTGAGCAAGGCTGCTCCAGAGACTGTAACTGAATCCCTGTAAATATATCTGTAAGTTGCTCTGGATAGGAGCATCAGCTAAGTGTAATGTAATGTAATTATAAGACTCTAAAAGCATATTCATAAAGGCTTATAATGCATTCATAATGTATGTGAAGTATTCATAACTACTTACAGTATACATACTCATGACTGTACTCCCAAGGCAGTTTAATACTATGTCATAAGCCCTATTCCAACTTGTCTAAAATCAAGATGTAGGAGATATGGCTAGATCATGTTAGGCTCGGATTTGTTTTTCCTAAGAGCACACAGCAAAATTAATTTCCCAGTGTTTAGCAAAAGTGTTAAGAGTTTAAGTGTAAGATTAAGAGTTGAAATTACACTGCAAAAGGAGTTAAATATTTATAGGGGAGTGTTAAATTAAGACTACAAAGATTGGGACAAAATAAACACTGGCATAGTGTTAAAACTGACTCTCAGAGCTGATTTAACACTATAGAATTTGCTGTGCAAGAGACTCAGCTGAGGTGAATGTACCATAAGTGCTGATTTGTTTCTGTGAAACAAACATAAGACTGTTGTAAGAAGCTGCATGGTATGGTTTGGTTTGCTTGATTTTGATTGGTTGTTGAGTAAACAGAAAGACTGATGTTAAATTCAGCAAACCATCTGTAAGGCCTCTCTGGAGGCATACTATTTAAGTTAAGTGTTGCCAGGTGCCGAGTGAACGTTTGTGTTGCATTCAAAGTCAAAGTCAAAGTCAGCTTTATTGTCAAAAGCCATATGTACAGGTTGTACACAGGATTTGAAATTGCAGCACCCCCTAGGCCCTTTGAGCTTCTCATATTTGTACCATTCTGTGATCATTTCTTTCTGGGTTACTTCTCCTAAGGGTCCCTTAGGAGCAAGAGATGAGCTAAAAAAAGAGACAAGACATCACTAAGACGAAGGAGGTTGAGTTGAGATAATCAGTTCAGCAATACTTGAGGAGTGGGATAAACAGAGGAGATCTCATAATTGTATGCCCCTGATCTCAATTATTATTATCTTGGTTCCATATTTTTCCTTAGACTTTTAGACTTTTAACCACTTAATACTATTCCACCCCTAGCCTGCCTGGTGGCCAGTGCAACAGATATGCACTCAAGGCCGGTAGATCAGCTACTCAGTAGTCACCTGTGATGGGAGGAAAACATGGCAGGGCTTTTTACCTTCTGAACCCGGGACTAACACCTCTGATTTTTCCTTAGACTTTTTACCACTAAATACTGTTGCACTCCTGGTCTGCCTGGTTGCCAGCGCCACAGATGCCTGTCTTGCTGCTGCCAGCTACCAACCTCTCCTGAAAATAAATGGAGGCTGTAAGTCTGCGCTATCGCTGTGTGTGTGTGTGTGTGTGTGTGTTTGTGTGTGTGTAAGTCTGTCCTATCGCCTTTGTGTGTGTGTGTGTGTCCGCGGTCACACCCCTGCACACCAGGCCACAGATTTAGATTTAGCCAGATTTGCACTCACACCCCACAGCTGCCCCTCTGACAGGAAGCAGTAAAAAAAAGTGTGGTTAATGCTGAGGCCTACACACACACACACACACACACATACACCCACACACACACACACACACACACACAAGCCTGATGTGTTTTTGCGGACAGACGGAGACCACACTGGACAAGTCTGATGTGTTTGTGGTTGGGTTGGGTCATCACACACACACACACACACACACAAGCCTGATGTGTTTGTGGTTGGGTCATCATCGTCCATATACAGCTATCGAATGGCCTACTACAGACAGTAACTGCTGCTCTGCTCATTTTGTATCAATGTTGAGGCAGATGGATGGACCGAGACCACATTGGACCAGAGGTGTTCATCCCGGGATTGACAGCGCTGGGATAGAGATGGGAAACTCCAGCTCGAGGAAGTAAAAAGCAAAAGTAAAAAGTTAGGTATTGATTCTAGCTTTGCATACAACACAACTAATTAGCTCATCTACTTGGCTGAAAAGTTGTGCGAATTAGAATCAGTTGGTCTAACCAGAGGTGTCAATCCCGGATTTAGAAAGGTAAAAACCCTGCCACAAATGTATTCCAATCAGCTCTGAATCAGCTGATCACAATGAAGTCAGTAAAGTCAACTGTGTTGAAAGGAAAACATGGCAGGGGATTTTACTTTCTGAACCCGGGATTAACACCTCTGCACTGGACAAGCCTGATGTGTTTTTGCAGACAGACGGAAAGACCACACTGGACCAGAGGTGTTAATCCCGGGTTCGGAAAGTAAAAACCCTGCCACAAATTTATTCCAACCAGCTCTGAATCAATCAGCTGATCGCAATGAGCACTCAAGACAGGTAGATCAACTACTCAGTATAGTCACCTGTGTTGGAAGGAAAACATGGCAGGGGTTTTTACTTTCTGAACCCGGGACTGACACCTCCGCACTGGGTCCCCACCCCAACCATATCATAGTCCTCTGGGGGCCCCCTGTGAAGCTCTGGTCCCCCTGAATCATCCTGATCTACCCCCCCTTAGCGACACCTTCAATGCCATAGAATGTATGTGAAAGGTACTTCACATTGGAAATAGTTCTTCATAGCCTCAGATCATAATGGGCTATGTTATGTGACATCAGCGTTAAATGGTTCTTTAAAGGACTGTTGCCTCGACGCTTCTTTAAAGCACTGAAAAAAGTTCTTCTGTGGCATCGCTCTGGGGAACCTTTACTTTTTTAGAGGGTACTGAATAAATATGCCTGGGGGTGGCTATATCCTTTAACGCTTTAAAGGGGGCATATCCCATACTGCCTCAGGGCTAAACTTGTAAAACAGGACAGTGGGCATATTTCCTGACAGTGGAGGGGAAATGGAAAGGAAAGATAGTCCATGCCCATGGACAGAGTAAGGTGTGCTGACAGGATTAATGTCATTGGTCAATGCATTATGGACCTGAAGTCATCAATAAAGTTAGTCACCCACCTTTTACACTTTGCCCTATTATAACCATGTGTCTGTTAATACTGTACAGGCCAAACGTTTGCATACACCTTCTAATTCAATGCGTTTGCTTTATTGACGATATATGACTATTTATATTGTAGATTCT
The DNA here is from genome assembly GCA_030347295.1 of Setipinna tenuifilis. Lineage (NCBI taxonomy): Eukaryota > Metazoa > Chordata > Actinopteri > Clupeiformes > Engraulidae > Setipinna > Setipinna tenuifilis. The sequence goes on from CM059272.1 coordinate 3,477,639, forward strand.
CACTGAAGGCAGCGGTTAGCTGAATAAATGTCACAGACAGCACACAGAGATGCTATCTACATCCTTTTTCCCAGTGACAGTTCAAGTCAAGTCAAGTCAGCTTTATTGTCAATTCTTCACATGTGCTAGACATATGAGGAATTAAAATTATGTTTCTAGGGGGATGGGGCGTGGGTAGGGGGTTGTGAAAATTGTTAAACTAAAACTTGTTCCCCCTTTTAGTTTTTACATTTGTATTGTTCTTGCTCAATAAATAAATCAATGATATTAAAAAGAAATATGTTTCTTACTGCCCCATGTGTACACAAGACAGGACAAACATTTAAAATTAAAATATTAAACATTAAAGTGCAAAGACATTAAACAGTTCTAGTAGGCATCTCTACATCATGGACAACAGTGCGGAAGAAAGAAAGGGTGTTCCTCTACACCTCTGTCAGCTTATGTCCTCCTTTTGTTAGTCGCTTTGGATAAAAGCGTCTGCTAAAATGTAATGTAAAGAGTTCTCTAAGGGTATGCCTCTACACCTCTGTCAGCTTATGTCCTCCTTTTTGTGAGTCGCTTTGGATAAAAGCGTCTGCTAAGCTTAATGTAATGTAGTGTAATGTAAACAGGTTTAGTATGCATTCCTACATCATGGACGACAGTGGGGAAGAAAGGGAAGCGAGGAAAGCTACGCTACGCAACGCTTAGCATCTCTGTGTGCTGTGTGTCTGTGACATGTCTTCCGCTGACCGCTGTCAGCTTATGTCCTTTTTGTAATTCGCTTTGGAGAAAAGCTTTTTGGAGTTAAGCGTAATGTAATGTAATGTAATGTAAACAGTTCTAGTAGGCATCCTTACATCATGGAGGACAGTGGGAAAGAAAGTATGAAGAAAGCTACGCTACGCAACGCTTAGCATCTCTATGTGCTGTGTGTCTGTGACACGTCTTCCGCTGACCGCTGTCACTGTAGCCTGAGGGACCGTAGCACAGCAGTCAGCCTGATAAGCATTAAATTAAAACATTAAACATTAAAGTGCAAAGACATTAAACACTTAGGCCTAGTAGGCATCCCCTACATTATGAACGACAGTGGGGAAGACAGAAAAGGTGAGGAAAGCTACATTTAGTTTAGTTTAGCTTATTACTCTATGCTGTGTCTGTGACACGTGTTCAGCTGACCACTGTGTCACTGTAGCCTGAGGGGACTGTAGCACAGCACTCAGCCTGACTTTCAGCCCAGGATAGCAGGTTAGCACTTTGATAAGAACACAACATGACATTGATGCAAAGAGCTAGCTGGGGCTTGAAACCAGTGGCAGTTTTACCAGTTTTTCTGGTCCAAACCCTGTGTGTTTAAAAAAAAAAATCAGCCTGATTTTCAGCCCAGGATAGCAGGTTAGCACTTTGATAAGAACATGACTTGACACTGATGCAAAGAGCTAGCTAGGCTGGGGCTTGAAACCAGTGGCAGGTTTTACTGGACGTACTTGCCAACATGCTTTGAAGGCAATAAAAGATCTAACTTTTGTAAAAAATAAATAAAAACACTGAAATACTCAAGCTGCACTCCTGTGTATGCCCCACAAAAGGGGTGTTTGATATTCCATTTACACTGCTCTGCTCTGCTCTCTCTGCTCTCTGTGTCCCAAAAGGCGACGGCGGATGTGAATGACACAAATAGTCAAAAGGAGTGAGCGGTGGATTTTGTCACATTTGACAAGCGTGACAGCTTTCCTCTCGGGGGGGGGGGGGGGGGGGCAAGTGAAGGATTATGCCGCTCAGAGAGAGAACAGAGAGACAGAGTCAAGGTTAAACACAGGAAGTCTGCTAAAGGACAGGCAGCAGCTCATCTCTCCTCTCTCTCCTCTCAGCTCATTAAATCACTCACACTTTTTTTTTTTTTAACAGGATTAATGGGCATTGTGGCATCAACTCAATGCATTCTGGACCTGAAGACATTAAATAAAAGGATGTACACTTTCCCCCTCCTCGAGTCGAGTTACACTTTTTATAGGATTATTGTCATTATGCAATGCATTCTGCGCCTGAAAACATGAATAAAGCATGTACACAACCTACAGTACCTACAAACCCCTGGCAGGTAGACACTAATTATCTTTGCAAATCGACACTGAATGGCAAGGTTCAGCTTATAAATGCATGTTTATAAATGGCATCAACACATTCTGGAGCTGAAGACATGAAGAAGAGGATGTACACTTCCCCCCACCCCCCACCCCCACCCCACCCCCGAGTCAAGTTTCACTTTTTATAGGATTATTGTCATTATTCAAAGCATTCTGGACCTGAAGACATGCAAAATAGTTAGCCATCCAGCCTTTACCCTGTTTGAACAATGTGCCTGTTTATGTTTTTGAAAACCACTGTAGTCTGATCTAAAATAAGTATACCCCCCCCCCCCCTTCCCCCGAGTTAGACTTTTTATAGGATTAATGCTATTATTCAAAGCATTCTGGACCTGAAAACATGCAATAAAGTTAGTCATCTAGCCTTTACCCTATTTGAACCACGTGTCTGTTTATGTTTTTGAAAACTACTGTACTCTGATTTAAAGTATGTACCCCCCCCCCTTCCCAAGTTACACATTTTATAGGATTAATGCTATTATTCAAAGTATTATGGACCTGAAGAGAGTAAAGTTAGTCATCCACCATTTACCCTATTTGAACCCATGTGTCTGTTTATGTTTTTGAAAACCACTGTACTCTGAAGTATGTACACTTTTTATGGGATTAATGCTATTATTCAACGCATTCTGGACCTGAAGATAATAAAGTTAGTTATCCACCCTTCACCCTATTCGAACCCCCTCCCCACTTTGAGTTACCCTACACAGTTTAAAAACAAAACGAAAAAAAATTCTGTTCCGACTGATGACAGATAATAACTAATCCACCTGGAATAATAACATCTTAGGGGGCATTAATTTGCATTAAGTTACCTCCAAACCCTGGCAGGTAGACTCTAATTATCATTGCAAATGGCCGCTGAATGCCAGGGTTCAGGGTGCATGCTTATAAATGGCTTGGCAAATGCTGCTTGAGGGGGCCCTTTGCTGGAGCATCGCTAATTTATGTGTGCTAACAACAAGACAATCCACACTTGCATGTCGTCTGAGCTTTTCTGCAGCTTTGTGGGGTCAGTACCGGTTCTTCAATGCCATAGAAGAACCTCCACTCTCCATGGAACCATCTAGAGGTGGTTAAAGAACCATTTAAGCACCTTTATTTTTTAGCATGTATGTGAAAGGTACTTCACATTGGAAATGGTTCTTCAGAGCCTCAGGTCATAATGGGCTATGCTATGTCATATCAGTGTTAAATAGTTCTTTAAAGAACTGTTGCCTCGATGCGTCTTTGAAGCAGTTGCAATGTGCATCTCTCTTACAGTGTGTGTCTCTCTGCACGACGCAGTCTAACGCAAAGATATGGAGAGATCCAGGGCTGTGCTCTGTGTTATTCTGTGTGAGGGGGAAAGAAAAGCAAAACCCCAGTACAGCTATGAGGCAGTTGCAGTGTGCATCTCTCTTCACGAAGCAGCCCAATTCTGAGATCTGCAAATGCAGATTCAGAGATGTGTTCTGTGGTGTTCTGAGGAGGAAAAAAGCAAAACCCAACTACAGCTTTCTGGAGTTACAGCTCTCTATCTTTCTGCACGAAGCAGCCCAATGAATCAGCCCTGCAGATGCAGATTCACAGATGTGCTCTGTGCTGTTCTGTGCTCTGAGGGGGAAAAAAGGAAAAAAGCGAAAGCCAAGTGATGTTTTGTGCAGTTACAGTGTGCAACTAGCCACCACTAAACCACTAAACTCTCTCCCTAGCTGCCTCCCTCAGGCTTGTATAATTCTGCCTGTGTAGGAAGTATGTGTGTCTGTAGTGTTCCTGCTCTGGGAAACTTACTAAGGCACATGCATCTCCTTGTATGTATGAAGGTAGTCTGTTTACTCTGTGTTCCTCTACACCTCTGTTAGCTTATGTCCTGCTTTTTTATAAGTCGCTTTGGATATGTGTGTAATGTAATGTAATGTAATGTAATTTAATGTAATCTCGCAGTCCAACTCAGAGATTTGCAGATGCAGATTCAGAGATGTGCTCTATGTTGTTCTGTGTTTTGAGGAGGAAAAGCCAAGTACTGCTTTCTGCGGTTACACTGTGCATCTCTCTCTCTCTGCACGAAGTAGCCCAACTCTAGAGATGTGTTCTGTGTTGTTCTGTCTTAAGAGAGAAAAAGCAAAAGCCAAGTACTGCTTTCTGCAGCTACACTGTGCATCTCTCTGCACGAAGCAGCCCTGCTGATGTAGATTCAGGGCCGTGCTCTGTGTTGTTCTCTCTTGAGGGGTGGGGGGGGGTGGGGGGCGAAAGGCAAGTGCTGCTTTGAGGCACGGGTGAGCTCATATTTAGCGTTATATAATCGTGGCTGGGGCCAAGGACTGCGCCTGGTAAGCTGTGCTCCTTTGTCACGTTAGTCATCCCCCCCCCCTCACCACCCCTAGGCTTCCTCTCAACCCCCACACACCGCCTCCACCCCCCCACCCCTAGTCATCCTCTCCCCCACCCCTGCACCCCCCGCTCCTAGTCACAACCCCCCACCGCCCCTAGTCATTCTCTTCCCCCCATCCCCGACCCCCCCACCCACCCCCCCAAAGCCTCTAGTCATCCGTCTCAGCCGGTTTATCTAGGCAGGGTATTTTTAGGTTGCCTCTATAAACAGGCTCTTCATCACAGCGCTGGAATAATAATAATGTTTAATAATACTGCTTCATCACCAGCAGTACACACAAAGGTCAGCCAGGACAGGTACCTGCCTGCCCACAAGCAATTACTGCTGAGGGGGGTCATGGGGCTACTGCTGCATGAGACTATGTCAACAGCACATCACATCATAAATAGCAGCAATGATAATAATAATGATAATAATAATAATGATGATGATGATGTATAATAATACTAGTTGTCCAAGCAGAATATGATCCACATGCACTTATCTCTTGCATGAGACTATGTCAACAGCACATCACATCATAAATAGCAACAACAATAACAGCGATAATAATAATAATAATGATAATAATAAAGATGATGTGTAAGTAGAATCTGATCCAAATGCACCATCTCTTGGGGCTACTGCATGAGACTATGTCAACAGCAAATCACATTATAAATAGCAACGAAAATGACAACAGCGATAATAATAATAATAATGTTATAATAACTCTAGCGAAACACCCACTAAGAGGCTTTAAATTGTCTAAGTGTTATATGATCCAAGTGCACCATCTCTTGAACAGATACACTTGAACAGATTTAATACTGAGACCCACAAGCAGCACTCTTGTCTTTGCACCTCTGCATATTCCTCATGTGTGCAGAGGTGTGAACAGAGCAGAGAGTGTGATGTGTGATGGGGGAGTGCAGCCAGATGTGCACTGTGTGAGCGTTAACATCTGCACTTAGGGTAACACCCACCCCCACACACCCACACACACACACACACACACACACACACATCTGCACTTAGGGGGGGCATGTCTGCCTTAAATCTATTCAGTGACACCCAGTCTTCTCACCTCATCCACATATTTTCTCTTTCTTCATTAACACACAACGGTGGTGGATTTTGAATGTATGCATGGAGGGAGACCAAAACCACCTTGTGTTTTTTCTGCATTAACATCTGCACAGGGTGCCACACCCCCGCCCACCCTCACCCCCACCCCCACCCCCACCATGTCTCTTTCTGCCACTGCACAATGAGAGGGAGTCTGTGCATGTCTGACTTAACATCTGCACCTAGGGTGCCACACCCCCCCACACACACTACCCCACTCCACCCCCCCCCCCACCCACCCTGTGTCATTCTGGCACTGCGCAATGAGAGGGTGTCCGTGCATGTCTGCCTTAAATCTATTCGGTGAGACCCAGTCCTCTCACCTCACCCAGATATTTTCCTTTTCTTCATCATCACACAACGGTGGTGGATTTTGAATGTATGCATGGAGGGAGACCAAACACCACTCCTCTCACACGATGGATGCACCATGCAGATCGCTACACAAACACACAAGTATCCTGACAAAACTATACAGAACAGTACACAGCACATGGCACCGCTCCCAGAGGCCATCTAGCATGTTAGTGGGCCCAAGGCGATGCACCATGCAGAGGTGCACAAACACAAAGTATCCTGACAAAACTATACAGTATGTGGCATTGTTCCCAGTCACCAGGTAGCATGTCAGCAGGCCCAAAGTCCAGTGTAGGATACACTTGGCTTCTGAGGTGTGAAAAAACTACCCTTGCGCCAACCCCTCCCCTCTTGACATTGCACCTCTGTATATTATGCATTTGTGCAGAGGTGTGTAGGGAGCAGAAAGTGTGATGTGTGATGTGTGTGTGTGTGCAGCCAGATGTGGTAAGGCACTGTGTAAGCATTAACATATGCACTTAGGGTGCCACACCACCGCCCCCCACCCCCCCACCCCCCCACACACACACACATGCTCCCACCATGTATCGTTCTGGCACTACGCAACGAGATCACAATCACAACAAGATTGCAATCTATTCGATGAGACACAGTGTCATCTAGATATTTTCCTTCTTTTCTGCATTAACTTAGGGCACTGCACTTAGGGTGCAACACCCCCCGCCCACCCTATCACCCACACTCCTCCCCTCACCCGCCATGTCTCGTTTTGGCACTGCGCAACGAGAGGGAGTGTGTGCATGTCTGACTTAACATCTGCACTCAGGGTGCCACACCCCCTGCCCATTCCCATCCCCCACCCCCCCCAACCCCCCTCTCCAATTCTCATTCTGGCACTGCGCAATGAGAGGGCATCCGTGCATGTCTGACTTAAATCTATTCAGTGAGACCCAGTCTTGAATGTATGCATGGAGGGAGACCAAAACACTCCTCTCACACGATGCACCATGCAGATCACTACACAAACACACAAAGTATCCTGAAAAAACTATACAGAAAAGTACACAGTACATGGCACTGCTCCCAGACACCAGGTAGCATGTCAACAACACAAAGTATCCTGACAAAACTATATAGTATGTGGCATCGTTCCCAGACACCAGGTAGCATGTCAGCAGGCCCAAGGCCCAGTGTAGGACACACTTGGCTTCTGAGGCGCGAAAAAAGTACCCTTGCCCACACCCCCAACCCTGCCCCCCCGCTGTAAAACCGCTGGTTAAGGTGAACTCTGCCAACGTGGGTCCTGCTGGTATTGGCCAATGAGCCTCTGCGTCATCATAGCAACAACGATAAAGACAACAGCGATAATAATAATGATAATAACCCCCCCCCCCCCCCCCCCATTCCACCCCCCCACTTCAAACCCCCCCCAAACCCCCACCCATGTCTCGTTCTGGCACTGCTACTCTATTCGGTGAGACCCAGTCATCTCACCTTATCCAGATATTTTCCTTTTCTTCATTATCACACAACAACACAGAATGTGATGGATGGATGGAGACCAAAACAAAACACTCCTCTCACATGATGGATGCACCATGCAGATCGCTACATGAACACAAGTATCCTGACATCTCACCCTTATCCACATATGTTCCTTTTCCTTATTAGCACACAACACATTATTTTACTTATTTTATCTTTTATGTTTACCTATTGCTTTTTGCTTTTATTTAGTATGTCTTTTATTTATCTTATACATATTTTACACTTATTTTTTCTTTAATGCTTTTATGTTGTTCTTTGCTTTTATTTTTGTTAAGCACATTGAACTGCCTTGTGTATGAAATGCGCTATAGAAAACTTGACTCGACTTGACAGAATGCATGGAGGGAGACCAAAAACCAAACCACTCCTCTCACACGATGCACCATGCAGATCGCTACACAAACACACAAAGTATCCTGACAAAACTATACAGAACAGTACACAGTACATGGCACCGCTCCCAGACACCAGGTAGCATGTTAGCGGGCACAAGGCGATGCACCATGCAGATCACTACACAAACACAAAGTATCCTGACAAAACTATACAGTATGTGGCATCGTTCCCAGTCACCAGGTAGCATGTCAGCAAGCCCAAAGCCCAGTGTAGGACACACTTGGCTTCTGAGGTGTGAGAAAACTACCCTTGCGCCTCCCCAACCCCCAAACCCGCCACGAAACCGCTGGTTCCGGGGTTAAGGTGCACTCTCCCAGCGTGGGGCCTGCCGGTATTGGCCAATGCGCCTCTGTGTCATCATAGCAACAACGATAAAGACAACAGCGATAATAATAATGATAATAACCCCCCCCCCATTCCACCCAACCACTTCAACCCACCCCCCAAACACACCCCAAACCCCCACCCATGTCTCGTCCTGGCACTGCTACTCTATTCAGTGAGACCCAGTCTCCTCACCTCATCCAGATATTTCCCTTTTCTTCATTAGCACACATCAACAACACCGAATGTGATGGATGGATGGAGACCAAAACATACCACTCCTCTCACACGATGGATGCACCATGCAGATCGCTACACAAACACAAAGTATCCTGACAAAACTATACAGAACATTATGTGGCATCGTTCCCAGGCACCAGGTAGCATGTCAACACGTCCAAGGCCCAGTGTAGGATACACACTTGGCTTCTGAGGTGTGAAAAAACTACCCTTGCGCACACAGAAATCACAGAACACACCAAACACACACCAAACACACACACACACACACACACACACACACACACGCTGCGAAACCGCTGGTTCTGAGGTTAAGGTGCAGTCTCCCAGCGTGGGGCTTGCCGATATTGGCCAATAAGCCTCCGTGTCACCATCACCACCCGACTCAATATGTCAAGCGCTGAGGTCACCATCTGTTCCTGGTTCTGATTCAGAGCCCCAGGATGCCCCCAACACCACACTGGGCACACCATGGGAAGGTCACCATATGGACCAGGCCAGCGCTGGATGGCTGTGTGTGTGTGTGTGTGTGTGTTTGTGTGTGTTTGTGTGTGTGTGTGTGTGTGTGTGTGTGTGTGTGTCTGTGTCTGTGTCTGTGTCTGTCTGTCTGTCTGTCTGTCTGTCTGTCTGTGTGTCTGGCTGGCTGGCTGGCTGTGTGCTGTGGTGTTCGAGGTATAGCCCACAGAATGAATAATGGGAAATCCGCCATTTTTTTTATCAGCCATTTTACATCAGTCATTTAAGTAAATCAGTCATTTTAAATCAGCTATTTTAAATCAGTCATCAGTCAGTCATTAAATCAGCCATTTTAGATCAGTCATTTTAAATTAGTCATTAAACATAATTCATTTAACATTATTCATTTGAAATCAGTTATTTTAAATCAGCCTTTTAAAATCAGTCATTTAGCATCAGTCATTGAACTGACTTTAACTGAAAACATTTCTTGAGCTGAAGCATTTGGATCTGAAAACATGTCTTCATTCACTTTGAGCTGAAGCACTTTGCGTGAAATGTGCCATAAAGTAAAGTTTATTATTATTATTATTATTATTATTATTATTATTAGAAGCATGGTCTACCTTGGAGATGGTTTGTCGAGCATTAAGTAAGAGAAGTTCTGCTTTTATCAACATGTATAAACGCCACGTTTTTTACTGTTATTCTGTTTCAGATCATGCACAAAGAAGAAGCAATAAATTTCATTTAAGTGAGATTCAGTTGCAGTTGTGGTTTGGGCAGGACTGTAACACTGAAAACATTTGTAAATAAATGAAACGGTAGCAGGAGTACTAGTATGAGTAATAGTTTTGTGTTTGTGTTTAAAGTTCTACATCTTTTCTTAAATTAACAAGAAGGAACAACACGCTGAAAGTGATTGCTGCACTGTGTTGCTGAAGTGTGTGTTCAGTGTGTGTGTGTAGGAGAGAGAGAGTGTGTGTGTGTGTGTGTATGACAGTGTGTGTGTGTGTGTGTGAAAGTGATTGCTGCGCTGTGTTGCTGCAGTGTGTTTTCCCTCTTGTGATGTTCAGATTACTGAACCACTGAGAGTCTGGCTGCAACAGCGCATCATGCTCTCTTTTTCTCACTTACACACACACACACACACACACACACAACGACTTACACAAACAAGCACACACACACACACACACATACACCAGCACACAGCCACACAAACACACACACTCAAAGATTTACACGAACAAGCACACACACACATACACCAACACAAACGCACACACACACACACACACACACACACACACACACACACACGAAGACTTACATGAGCAAGTGAGCATGCACACACACACACAAACACACACACACACAAAGACTTACACGAGCAAACACGCACACACATTCACCAGCAGACACCCCCCACACACACACACACACTCAAAGACTTGCACGAACAAGCACACACACACCTACACCAGCACACACACACACACACCCACACACACACACACACAAACTTCAAAAGCTCTCAAAAGTGCATTTCACACCTTGTTGAAGTCCTTGATGGTGTCTTATAGAACAAACCATTGGCAGCTACATCAGCTCGTCCAGATGGGACCGACAGCACACAGCACCGCGCCGCACCAGCCTCATGTGGGCCTCAACTGGGCCGAATCGGGCCCGCACCATACCTCGTTACCACCTGTTTTCACCAGAAACCGTAAAACACAGTGCTGAAGCTTTCAAGGAGGCCCCAGCACTTCAGATGAGGCAGCAGGCAGTCAACGTGCCCAGATGGTACAACAACCCAGCGTAGCTCCTAAGGCCCCAGGAAGACAGGAATCAGAGAATACCCAAAACACACACACACACATACACACACACGCACGCACGCACACACACATACACATACATACATACACACATACATACACACACAAACACACACACACACACACACACACGCACACGCACGCAGACACACACACACACACACACACACACACACACACACACACACACGCACACACACACACACACACACACACACACAACCCGGCCTCTACAACACACCCTCTATCAGTAGCGGTTTTAGGCACGGGCGAACCGGGCAGCCGCCCACGAGCGCTTGGGGGAAAAAAAATTAAATAAAACAAAAACGTTCCGTGTGTCATATCGCTTTAATCGGCACATTGGCGACCCCCTGGTGAAATGCTGAACTACAGGTGCCATGCACAGAAGCAGCGCGTCTCTCTGCCTCCGGGGGTAGGGGGGGTGCTGAGAGGTGGTCTCGCCCGGGGCGTAAAACACTATAGAACCGCCACTGCCCTCTATACTAAAATGGTGGTGTTGTACGCTCACAAAGGATGTTAGCACTCATGACCATAGCAAGATGAAAAACAAGCTAAAAAATACTACCATGGCTTAGCACAACTCTCTAAAAGATAATGAAAGAATAAGAATGGCATCTGTGTTTGAAGTCCATTGTACAGTAAAGATTCAGTATTTTAAGAAATCAACAGCATGGTGATGCATCAAGCGATGCTCCGAATTCTTAGTCATCTTATGATGAGTAAGCCATTAGCATATTCTTTGCTAGCCTTCGTATTAGTGAAGAGAGCAGGACAATGACCGCACGCTAGGTTAATGTATTCTCATACTTCACAGGTTAATGTATGGGTGTGTGCTTGTGTATGTGTGCGCATGCTTGTTCAAGTAAGTCTTTGTGTGTGTGTGTGTGTGTGCATGTTTGTGTAAATGAGAAAAACCATGCTCATACTTCACAGCAGAGGCGATTGCTCTAAGACAACAAGGGAGGCTCAGCCTCCCCAAACACTCACGGAGAAAATAGTTTACAACTACTATATTGTAGGCTACTATACTGTATTGATATTTACGTGTTCAACTTAGAAATGTTCAACTTCAAAATCGTTATTCATATTTACGTGTTCAACTTAGAAATGGTCAACTTCAAAATCGTTTAGCAATACGTTGTCGCAGTTGGCAGTTTTTTTTTTTTCATAGTGACAGCGCGATCCAGTCCAGCCTCACTGGACTTCAATGGTACTTGTTGAGAATACGCTTTAACTGTCAAAAAGCTAGACATTTATTGGTCCAAAGCTGAAAAATCGTCACTTCCAGTGAGGCTCAGCCTCACTGGGAGTCAATGGAGAGGTGGGCTGAACCGTTTCCGAGGGGAGGCTGAGGCTCTTTGTGGTGATTGGAGGAACTGTTAATGCGGCCGGATTGACAGCTTAAAAAAAAAAAAAAGACAGGTAGTGGTGGATTTAATGCTCAGTCCCATGCGGATTTGTGATTAGGGAAGTTGTGAGAAATCTCAATTCTTGTTGCCTCTTGTTTCTTTGTATAGAATTTTCTAAATAAAGTGTAAATATAGTGTTATTACGTTTGCTACCTGTTCTCATTTCAGTTCGAATTAAAAGTTCGTTTATTTAAGACTGTAGAGGGGGGAACTAGCCAGCTAGCAAGAAAGCTGTGCATTCTGGCGGATAGCATTGTTGATTTGATTTTGGCAAAGCCATTTGTTAGTCTTCTTTACCAGGAAAAAATCTAAATGGAAGAACAGAGCAGACCAACGCCCAACATTGATTTAGTGAAAAAGGTAGGGAAAAATGCTCGTTTTTTCAGCTCTCCTAGTAGCCCACGACAAGGTTAATTCAATTGGCTAAGTGCAGCCGTAACGCAATGGGCCGAAGCCAACTAGCAACCTTGCTCTGCTTGCCATCTATAGTCTCTAGAAAAGACTTCCAGCTTGTATGACAGGTTAACACAAATTTCGAGAAAAGAAGAGGGCAGAATTGTCTTGTAAACAGCTATGGTGGTGGTTCTGCATAAAGCAACAAAGGTCTTATTATTAACAGTTTATAATACAAAAAAACATAAATACGTAAAAATACAAACAAATACTGCAAACAGAAGTAGACTAAATACTTTTGCAGTAAGATGTCAAAGTATATTGGCCAGTGCCAGGCCAAAAGAACCAATAAGAGCCAGTAAGTCATTTCACAATAAGTGGAGCGGGGACCCAGGTGACACTCAGATGGCAGTCATATCAGATGCACAGCGTGTGGGCCAGATTTAAGTCAAAACAACCAATAAGAGTCATTGTACAGTGTGTGGGGGCATTCTG
>CM059272.1:3493192-3500692 GCA_030347295.1 Setipinna tenuifilis
TTCATAGTTTTTCATGCAACTGCAGACAACAGGGCTTTGTTAATATAATATTCATTCATTAAATAAATAAATAAACAAACAAACAAATAAATAAATAACACATGTTTGTAGCATTTGCTTTTGCAAAAGATGGTGAACGTGGTTTTTTGGTTTTCAAAATGTGGATTCATTACTAGCTAACAATATGCATCAGTTAAGTACACATGAATTAGTAGGTCATTGTTTTAAATCACCCTGTTCACTACCTCATGCCAGTAATTCACATTGCATTATTCATGATATTCTAAGTATCGAAAATAACAGCCTAAGATGTGTCAGATAGTGCATGATTAAAAAGCCAACGACGGCATGGCATGAATGAGCTTCTGGGCCATCACAATAAACTTCCTCTTGACTTATCAGTAAGAACACAAGGGCAAAAGTACCAACAGACATTAGCACAAGACATCCTCAGAACGAACATACACACACACACACACACACCCTTCAGATAGTATTAAGTTGACATGCTATCCCCATGCACAGAGGCCTGTCAGTGTATGTAAGTCTTGTTATATTTCTGAACACTAATATAAAGTATAAATACATATGAGTTAGAGTAACGCTCAAACATGTGCTTTACTGAGTCTCTCTCCGTCATACAGTACAAAAGCAATGTGCAGATTACCCATCATGCACAGCAAAGAACATCATCTATGGTACACAGGAAGGGACAAACATAACAAGCCTCATCAGAGCAATCAGCAAGCATGTGAAGAAGCACGTGGCTAAAATCATTACCTGGGAAGATGAGTATGGCCATCATCCAGGTCAGAAGCAGGATGCAGACGGACCTGTACATGTCTTCAGCCTGTAGTTTTCCCCTTTGTTGTTCTTTTCCTTTGTAATGTTTGTCTCTCTTCTCTCTCCACTTTCTGAGGTTGTTGTTTTGTTGTTTTGTTTTTCTTTTCAAAAGATGCAATGTATCAGCTGCAGCAGCTTCCTTCCTGTTTGCAGACTCCCACCACTGTGACTGTGTCTGTATCTGTGCCTTCAGATAACTGTTAAGGTAAGTTCCCTAAAGGGCAATCCCCTGCATTTGACCTAGAGAAAAGAAATAAAATAAATATACATAAATAAATAAATAAATAAATATATATATATACATCCAGGATGTGTGTTGTAGCAGCCAGGACTTCACTGTGAGTACTCCCATGCTACTGTGAGGGCAGTCTTGTTATCAGGAGACTTGCCCTCCCCTCGGCCCGCTCCCATTGGCTGGCCGTGCTGTCCGTCAACGGGCAAACAAGCAGCAGTCTGTCTGTCTGTTTAGTGCCCTGCCTGATGAAGAGTCGCTGTTTACTCCCGGCTTACTGCCACACACACACACACACACACACACACACACACACACACACGAGGCTGGTGACACCAGCCTGCGCGCATGCTGCCAAAAACATACAGCCCAGCATACAGTACATTTGATTTATTTTTTATTGTTTTTTATTTAATAAATTCACATTTTCTAAAAAAGGAGTCTCTTCGAGATTTTTGTATCCTTTTTTGTGCACTCTGCAGAGAAATAAACTGTGTTAAGTGAAGCTATGTCCCCAGTGAATGTAATGATAAATCATTAATAATAATTTTCTTTCATGCTGACTTTTTATGACAGTTTTTTCAAATGAATATTGGCGTGATAAAGGATCATGAAAATGAGGGTACTTGACAGCCATCAGTGATGTGACTGAAGATGTGAAGCTTTTGAAGAAACATGAGAGAGAGAGAGAGAGAGAAAAAAAAAAGAGGGGGGGGGAGAGAGAGAGAGAGGAGACAGAGATAGAGACAGAGAGAGGCAGAGTGGGAGAGAGACAGAGGGGGACAGAGAGAGAAAGAGAGAGTGAGAGAGAGAGGGAGGGAAAGAGAGCGAGAGAAAGAGATAGCGAGAGAGAGGGGGGGCGAGAGAAAGATAGAGGGAGAGAGAAAGAGGGGGAGAGAAAGAGAGAGAGAGAGAGAGCTGCTGACAGAGATGCATCTGTTAGTTACACATTGCTGGCTCACATAAAACAGGGCAGACAGGGGGAGAGAGAGAGGGAGAGAGAGAGAGAGAGAAAGATAGAGAGAGGGGGGAGAGAGAGAGTGAGTGAGAGAGAAAGAGAGAGAGTGCCATGTTTACTCCAGGGCAGCTGTGAAATCGAGGCACATGTGACATGTGACTACAGTACTTCTGCATCCCGCGTCCTTGAAACGACCCTTGAGTGGTGACAGGTGGCTGTCATCTCTCGCCAGTCACATGACCTGAGTCAGCTGGCCCGCAGTAGCCCTGGGTCCTTGAAACGACCCTTGGTGACCCCCCTGAAAAAAATTTTAGAAATAATTTTGGGCCCCCACCCCAACAGTATCATAGTCCGCTGTGGGCCCCCTGAATCATCCTGATCTACCCCCCCCCCCCCCCCCCCCCCTTAGCGGCGCACCTGACTTGTGCATCCTGCATCCTTGAAACGACCCTTGGTGGTGAAAGAAAATAATTTTGGGCCCCCACCCCAGTGAAATCATAGCCCCCTGAATCGTCCTGATCTCCCCCCCCCTTTAGCGGCACCCCTGACGTCTGCATCCCGGTCGTCCTTGAAGCAACCCTTGAGTAGTGACTCAGGTGGCTGTCATCTTTCTCCCTGGTCACATGACCCAAGTCAGCCGGCCGGCTGGCCAGTCAGTAGCCTTGGGTCCTTGAAACGACCCTTTTTTAAATTTTGGGCCCCCACCCCAATCATATCATATGAATCGTCCTGATCTACCCCCACCCCCCAACCCCCTTTAGCGGCGCCCCTGATTTCTGCCTACTCCATCCCGGGTCCTTGAAGCAACCCTTGAGTGGTGACTTAGGTGGATGTAATCTCTTGCACCGGTCACATGACCTGAGTCAGCCAGTCGGCTAGTCAGTAGCCTCGGGTCCTCGAAACGACCTTTGGTGACCCCCTGAAAGAAAATAATTTTGGGCCCCCAGCCCCCCACCCCAATGATATCATAGTCCACTGCCCCTGTGAAGCTCTGGTCTCCCTGAAGCATCCTGATCTACCCCCCCTTAGCAGAGCCCCTGAAATCTGCATCCTGCGTCCTTTAAAACGACCCTTGGTGACCCCCTGAAAGAAAATAATTTTGGGCCCCCACCCCAATGATATCATAGTCCGCTCTGGGCCCCCTGAGTCGTCCTTATCTACCCCCCCTTAGCGGCGCCCCTCACTTCTGCATCCTGCCTCCTTGAAACGACCCTTGAGTGGTGACTCAGGTGGCTGTAATCTCTCTCACTGGTCACATGACCCAAGTCAGCCAGTCAGTCGGCCGGACTATAGTAGCCTCGGGGTTCTGCCGGTCCACCCAGGGAAGAGCTCTGGATGTAAAATCATTATGGCAGGCACCTCTGGGACCGCCTGTCTCCACTCATCCCTCTATGATGAGTAGCTGTGAAAAAGCTCAGAGGATGAGCGACGTCCTGTCCTGCTGACCTTTAATGACCATCACAAGAAAACAGGCTCCGGTCCAGACTCGAGTAAAATTATAGACACATTGACTGTGCAGTCATTATATCTCAATGGCTGTCTGTGTGTGTAGAGTAGGTGCGTTTATAGCGTCATGACAAGACTTTTTTTTTTTACATCAGCAGCTGTCTAATGTGAAATACCAGGTTTCCATTTAATGTATTACAGTGTGTATTATAGTCATTTGAATGCGAAATGACCCTCATGACCACAAGAAAACAGGCTCCGTTCCAAACTTGAGTCAAGTGCTTAGAAATATAGACACATCGCATTGACTGCGCAGTCATTACATCTCAATGGCTGTCTGTGTGTGTAGAGTAGGTAGTATAGCCTCATGACAAGGCTTTTTTACATCAGCAGTTATCTGATGTGAAAGCCAAGTCAATATTAGGTTTCCTATGTAATGTATTACAGTGTGCATTAGAGTTATTTGAATGAGATCCCTTATGACCACAAGAAAACAGGCTCCGCTCCAGACGCAAGTCAAGTGCATAGAAATATAGACACATCGCATTGACTGCACAGTCATTACATCTCAATGGCTGTCTGTGTATGTAGAGTAGGTGTGTGTATAGCCTCATGACAAGGCTTTTTTAACATCAGCAGTTATCTGATGAGAAAGCAGTCAATACCAGGCTTCCCTCTAATGTATTACAGTGTGTATTATAGTCATTTGAATGAGAAATCCCCACTTGCAAACACTTGAAATGGGCATTAATCCTATGTGGTCTGAAACCAGCCTGTGTTGTGTTGGGCACTTTATCAGACCAAATGGCTGTGAGTGTGCATTGCTAATGTGATGGAGCTGAATAGGGAGAGCAGGCTAATGTTTGCTCTGTCATGTAAATCCTCTGTAACTTCATCAGGCCCAATGGCTATGACTGTGCATAGCTGATGTGATGGAGCTGAACACAGCAATGTTTACGGCTAATGTTTGCTGTGTGTGTCTGTGTGTGTGTGTGTGTGTGTTTGTGTTTGTGTGCGTGTGTGTTTGTGTGTGTGTGTGTGTGTGTGTGTGTGTGTGTGTGTGTGTGTGTGTCTGTGTGTGTGTGCTTATGTGTGTATGTGTGTGTGTGTGTGTATGACTGTGCATAGCTGATGTGATGGAGTTGAACACAGCGTCGGCTAATGTTTGCTCTGTAATGTAAATCCTCTGTAATGGCGCCTGGGAATGGACACTTCCTGTGTCTGTGAATAGGCACTTCCTGTCTTCAGTTGCGTCTACTGAGGCTACTGATTCAGCAGCTCGTGACAACATTAGCCAGATCATCACACAGCAAATTCTATAGTGTTATACCAACCCAAGCCAGACCATCACCTGACTCACCTGACCTTACATGACCATAGCAGACATCCCAACCTGCAGAAACGCAGCACCCCCCATAAACAATAAATATTGTTTGTGGAAAACTGAATAGCCTAATAAGAGAGACAGAGGTCATCTATTAGGTCTGTGAAAATACTACTGTCACTTTTACTCTCCCCCACTCCGCCTGTCACTTACTGAATTTGTCACTTGCCATAATTAGCTAAAGAAATTTGTTGTGTTGTGGGAGATTTTGTGGGAGATTTTGTATTACTTGCGGGTGTCCGAGAGTCACTTCTCAAATGAGGGAGACTCCCGGCGGTCGCGGGAGACTTGGGATGTCTGACCATAGTGACAACATTAGCCAGATCATCACACAGCAAATTCTATAGTGTTATATCAACCCTCAAAGAGTCAGTTTTAACACTATGCCAGTGTTTATTTTGTCCCAATCTTTGTAGTGTTCATTTAACATGCCCCCCTTACATATTTGACTACTTTACAGTTAAATCAGCTTTTTTGAAATGTAATATCAACTCTAATTTTAACATTTTTGCTGAACACGGGGAAATGAACTCTGAGAATTTTGCTGTGTAGGTGGAATAGAGCAGCTAGTGTGCTAAATGTTTGGAATGTTTCATCATCACCCTGTTTGTGTTCATGTTATGTGTTCGTGCCATTTTTAGCTAGCGATAAGTGCGACATTTAGTCCGTATGCTATGTAGTTTATCCCCCTCATATAGGTCTTGCTTGTGTTTCTGTCTGTCTGTTTTTTGCTGAACACTGGCAAATTAACTCTGAAAATGTTGCTGTGCACCTGGCTGACCTGATCTGACCTTACCTGACATGACCATAGTGACATCGCTAAGGTTTATCTGGCCTGTTAAACTGGCTCTGTCACTACGATCAGCACTCTTAGTCACAGAGACAACACATGCGATGACACCACTGTCACACCACTGTCAAACTTGGCTTATTATTGTTGTCACAGTCACCAAGAGTACTAAACAGGTAATGGTTTGTTTTTCCCCCGGCAACATCCATCAGGTCAAATAAATCCTACACCCACAGGTGTAGAGATACAAGGGTACAAGGATACAAGGATGTTTTATTGTCACATGCATAGACATACTGGGTAGAGGACATGCAGTGAAATTAGTGATTGTTTGTCTAAAACTGGGGAGGGGGGAGTAAAGTGCATAGAATGTAGTTTGAGGATGGCTACCTGATAAGGGGAGGTAGAATGGGTGGTTAACTGCCACTTGAATGTGTACAACAACTGTTGCAGAAAGCATTGTTTAAAACAACAGACAAAGAAGCGGACTAGACACCCTGTGTTACTACGACTGGGTGTTTAAACTTTCTAAAAAATTAAAGCAGACACTTAGAGCAATGAAGCAAGAACTCGGCAGTTTTAGTTTCAGGCTGGCACATACTCTTATTCAATGTGGGAAGGGTGCCAGTGGGAAACGTTTCTATGGCGATTAAAAGAGTAACTAAAACTGCCCAGACTAGTGTTTGCTTCATTTTTCTAAGGAAACATCATTTGCCACTGTCAAATAGGCTATATCTAATTGTGTGTCAAATAGGCTATATTTTATTGTGTCAAATAAGCTATATCTAATTGTGTGTCAAATAGGCTATATCTAATTGTGTGTCAAATAAGCTATATCTAATTGTGTGTCAAATAGGCTATATCTAATTGTGTGTCAAATAGGCTATATCTAATTGTGTGTCAAATAGGCTATATCTAATTGTGTGTCAAATAGGCTATATCTAATTGTGTGTCAAATAACCTATATCTCACTGTGTGTCAAATACGCTATATCTCATTGTGTGTCAAATACGCTATATCTCAGTGTGTCAAATAAACTATATCTCATGGTGTGTGAAATAAGCTATATTTTATTGTGTGTCAAAAAAGCTATATCTAATTGTGTGTCAAATAAGTGATATCTCATTGTGTGTCAAATAGACTATATCTAATTCTGTGTCAAAAAAGCTATATCGCATTGTGTGTCAAATAAGTGATATCTCATTGTGTGTCAAATCCTAAGCTATATTTTATTGTGTGTCAAATAACCTATATCTCATTGTGTGTCAAATAGGCTATATCTAATTGTGTGTGAAATACACTATATCTCAGTGTGTCAAATAAACTATATTTCGTTATGTGTCAAATAAGCTATATTTTATTGTGGTTAAAATCAACTATATCTCGTTGTGTGTCAAAAAAGCTATATCTAATTGTGTGTCAAATAAACTATATCTTGAGCAGTTTCCCAGTGTGTGTTGTGTGTTATGTTGGATTAGTGGCATCAGGGCTGCTGTAACTGCAGCTCAAGACCAACAGATAAGGGGCAAAGGATGTGGCTAAGTCTCCTCAGCAAGACACACACACACACACACACACACACACACACACACACACACACACACACACACACACACACACACAAATCTACCCAGCGTCCACACATCACATCACACCCTTCCTTCCCTCCCTCCCTCCCTTGACTTTTCTCTTTTCTTTCCTCTCCCTCAACTTTTTTTTCTTTTCTTTCTCTCCCTCACCCAGCATACACACATCACATCACATCCTTCCCTCCCTTTCCCCCCCTCGACTTTTCTTTTTTCTTTCCCTCTCCCTCGATTCTCCTACAAGACTAATAACAGAGATTG
>CM059272.1:3505692-3515692 GCA_030347295.1 Setipinna tenuifilis
CCCCCCCCCCCCCCCCCCCCCACAGTATGCTATTTATCTTAGACTGGCTCAACACACACAGCCCCAGCATGCAGTGTTAATGAAACAGTCTCTTAGACTGCCAATTGAACCGTCTTTAAAAAAAGGACACGGGGAAATTGCACTCTGGAAACGTAATCAGCGTGTCTGTCGTTAACTTACTGTGTGTCAAATCCAACTTACAGAAGCAACTTCATTCAGTGACTTACCTGAATAGCTGCAGTGTAGACGGGGATAATTCACTTAGTCCAATGATCTGAATGAACTTGACAGCACATGTGGATATCACATGGACCGTCACAGTAGAAGCAACAAAATGACTAGACTGACTCGATGGGGTATGAGTTTATTGTGTTGAACAAAAAGAAAAGGTTTTCTCATACACTGACAAGCCGGAGGATCGTGCTGCAAAAGACGGACTGTTCAATGTTGTGTGTGTGCCTTGTAACAAAACAAGACAGCCTCGAGCCTGCACTCAAAGTCAAACACTAAAAAGCAAGAGTTGGCCATTCAAAAGGTGATTGCTATCGCTCACCAAACCACCAGCTAAAACCACTTTTCCAATACTCACCTTGGCTTTTAAATGTTTGAGTGTGACTGAGTTTCCATTTGTCTTGTTTTGTGGCAGTACTTCATCTGGAGACTACACACCATCATCATGACAATAGCCACTTTACAAGGCAGAGATTCTCTCTTGAATTACTTTGTTGTGTGTACACTGTAAAACAATGACAAAAACCCCACACCAGTCAAGTTCTGTTGCTGCTTTAACTGCGTTAAATTATGTACATACTGACAGCAAGATAAACCAGTTGCAGAGCAAATTCTATAGTGTTAAATCTAGGTCCCTTTTGTCCCAATCTTTGTAGTGTTCATTACACTACTGAGGGGGGCAGTTATTTGGCTGGGAAAGAGCAAGAGCAAGAGCAGTGGTTCTCCTCCATCAAGAATGACTGGACCCCTTACCAGACCCCCGGTTTCTCGCAGGGGCAAAGAGAGTCCCGCCACCATTTCCTGTTCCTTCAGCTCGAGCAGCGGAGATGGCCTCAGGCAGCTATACGCGCACACACACACACACACACACACACACACACACACACACACAGCTATACGCGCTAGTGACAACTTAGCAGGGGCTTTAAAGACTCTCTATTGAACGCACACACACACACACACACACACACACACACACACACACACTAGTGACTCTCTATTGAACGCCGGGATCACTTAAGGCTTTAGATCGGCCTAGTGGAAGCTGTGTGGAGCACAAATGGTGTTCAAATGGCGTTGTCAGCTCCTGTTTATGTGTGTGTGTGTGTGTGTGTGTGTGTGTGTGTGTGTGTGTGTGTGTGTGTGTGTGTGTGTTGGTGTGTGTATGTGTGTATGTGTGTGTGGGGGGGGGGTTGTGGGTTGGTGTGTGTGTCTGTGTGTCTTTGTGTGTGTGTGGGTTGGTGTCTGTGTCTATGTGTGTGTGTGTGTGTAAGTCTGTGTGTGTGCCTTTGTGTCTTTGAGAGAGACAGAGAGAGAGAGATAGAGAGAGACAAAGAAAGACTGAGAGTCTCTGTAAATGTGTGCCCATGAATTATTAATGGTATATTTTCTGTTGAATGGTCAAGTTTTAGAATAGAATGTATTTTTGTTTGCTCCCAGTCTCTCTGATGTCTGATGTCTGGTCCCTGGCAGTCTAGACTCTCCTGTACAGCCTTGGCTCCTGGTTGCATCTCTTTCACTGGGTGTGTGTGTCATGGCAACCGCATCTATGCCCAGGTGCCAACACACCTGAGACATGCCCCCACCCCCCCCACCCCCCCCCCCCCACACACACACACACCTGGCCAGCAGCTCCAAGCCCGTTATACATTTGTGTCCAACCAATGTCGCTCAGCCAGTCACTTTCTGACACCTGTCCCCACCCCCTGTAACATGTCTTTTATTTATCTTATACTTATTTTTACACTTATTTTATCTTTTATGCTTTTATATTGTTCTTTTGCTTTTATTTTTGTTGAGCACATTGAACTGCCTTTGTGTATGAAATGCACTATACAAATTAACTTGACTTGACTTGACTTGACTTGAGTTGACCCCTGGCAGTCCAGCCATGAAGTTAATGTAGAGACCTCCAGCCTGCTCTGGCTGTTTGAGCCCCAGATAGGCAGGCAGGGGCCAGGCTATCAGTGCTTACTGATGATCACTGCCCCCACTGTGTGTGTGTGTGTGTGTGTGTGTGTGTGTGTGTGTGTGTGTGTGTGTGTGTGTGTGTGTGTGTGTGTGTGTGTGTGTGTGTGCCCCCCTTGATGCTTCAACCTCTCCTCCTTTGAAGCAGGCTGGGGAGCTTGACGTGTGTGTGTGTGTGTGTGTGTGTGTGTGTGTGTTTGACGCGGGCTGGGGAGTAATTTAATGGACCAGTTTTCTGGCCAGTGCTGAGCTTGATGTGTGTGTGTGTGTGTGTGTGTGTGTGTGTGTGTGTGTGTGTGTGTGTGTGTGTGTGTGTGTCTGTGTGTGTGTGTTTGTGTGAGTGTGTGTGTGTGTGTGTGTGTGTATGTGTATGTGTAATAATAATAATAATACATTTTATTTCAGAGCGCCTTTCACAACACCCAAGGACACTATACAAAGATAAAAAGCAATACAAATACAAAGATTAAAAGGCAATACACAATAAAAAGCACAGACTGTAAAATATAAAACAAGGAAATAATTAAAAGTCAAAGGGCATACGCTAACTGGAACAAGTGAGTTTTTAGTCTGGATTTAAAGAGGGGTAAAGAGTCAATATTGCGGATGTCAGGGGGTAGTGCATTCCAGAGTTGGGGAGCAGAGCAACTGAAAGCTCTACTCCCCATAGTACTGAGGCGGGCAGTGGGGACAGTAAGGAGGAGGGAGGAGGAGGAACGAAGGGAGCGAGAGGGAATAGCGGTGTGAAGAAGATTAGACAGGTAAGGAGGGGCAAGATTGTGGATGGCTTTGAAAGTATGGAGGAGTATTTTGAAATGAATTCTGTGCTTAATGGGGAGCCAGTGGAGATGCTGTAGTACTGGGGTAATATGGTGAAATGAAGGGGTCCTGGTAATGATGCGGGCAGCCGAGTTTTGGACCAGTTGCAGCTTGTGAAGGGATTTGTGGGGAAGACCAAAGAGGAGGGAGTTACAATAGTCAAGACGCGAGGTGACAAGGCTGTGTACAAGGATGGAAGAGGTGTGGGAGGAGAGGGAGGGGCGAAGACGATTAATGTTGCGTAGGTGAAAGTAGGCGGACCTGGTGATGTTGTTAATGTGGGAGTGGAATGATAGAGAGCTGTCTAGGATGACACCCAAGCTCTTGACCTGGGGAGAGGGGGAGACTGAGGATCCATCAAAATTGAAAAAGAGATATTGCTAGCTTTGGATAGCAGTGTGTATGGGTATGTCTATGTGTGTGTGTGTGTGTGTGTGTGTGTGTTTCCCTAAAACGATAGCCGCCATCTGTCTGTCTGTTTGTCTGACTGTGCACTGGGTCTCATCAGAGCCTTGGAGATGAACTCTGCACCACTTGGCAGGCAACCTCAGTCCTCTCCTCAGTTCACACACACACACACACGCCTACACACACACGCACACTCATACATTCACACACAAGCGCGCAGACACACACACACACACACACACACACAGCTGAGTTCTCTCCCCACTCTAGCTCAGGGGTGCAGTCGTTGGAACCCTGAGATACCCACAACGGTGTCTAGAAAGCTAGACTGAAGACAGAATTAATCCTTAATTTTCCCTTGGGATGAATAAAGTAGCCTATGTTACATTTAGCTGACACTTTTAGCCAAAGTGACTTGCAGTTATTAGGTATAGCGCATTGGTTAAAGTCCCTGGTGCTAAGTGCCTTGCTTAAGGGCACTTCAGCCATGGATGAGGGTGTAGGGAGTGTACACACATTCTTCCTACTGGTAAGTGTGGGATATGAACCTGCAACTTTCCAATCCCAAGACCAACTCCTTAACCATTAAGCCACAGCTGTCCTTAATCATTAAGGCTATCTATCTGCCTATTTGCCTATGTAACACTTCTGCCAAGTTGTAAATATCATAATGCAGCATGTAGAGGGTTGTACATTAGCCCACACATTACTTGGCCTCTTAAGTGCCCGCAGTCTTCCTTTTGTCACACGAGTCCAGCTGCTTACAACCTAGCTCCTTTGACTAGCATGACCTAGCCTGGTAAAGCCACCCCTCGTACTTCACTTCATTTTGTCAAGCTACATCCACAGATAGACTCCAAGTGAAATGTAGCGCACGCAAGGACGTGATTGCTCATGAACACTCCCTCTGTCCGCTGATTGGCTAGCATGGAATCTGTAAAACAACCGGCACTCAGAATGATACCAGCGCCAGACCCTCTGTGTGTGCAAAAGAAAGTGAAGTACGAGGGGCTGGTTTCCCAGGCTAACCATGACCCAAAAGAGATGAATGAGAGTCTTCACAGACATATTTCTGCTTCCTCTCCCCTGTACTGTCCTCGGGGTACTGGCCCAATCTGCCCTTCCCGGCTGTTGTCCTCAGGCAAGATGGCCGACCCATGCTGCTCTGGTCATTGCCTCTGACGCAGGTGTCACAACGGCATCAAGAAAGCTAGACTGAAAACAGAATTAATCCTTAATTTTTCCTTGGGATGAAAAAAGTAGCCTATGTTACATTATGCTGCACTTATATTACATTACATTACATTACATTACACTTAGCTGACGCTCTTATCCAGAGCGACTTACAGGTATTTTACAGGGTATCAGTTCCAGTCCCTGGAGCAGATGGGGTTAGATGCCTTGCTCAAGGGCATTTCAACCATGGCTAGGGTGGGATTTGAACCTGCAACCCTCCGATCCCAAGACCCACTCCCTAACCACTAGGCCACAGCTGCCTAAGTGGTTAGGGAGTGACTTACATTTATTTAGGCATAGGGTATTGGTTAAAGTCCCTGGAGATATGTGGGGTTAGGTGCCTTGCTTAAGGGCACTTCAGCCATGGATGAAGGTGTAGGGATGAAAGGTGAAACTTCTTCAAGCTCCAGAAAGCAAGTCCAGCTGCTTACAACGTAGCTCCTTTGCCTACCATGACCTAAAATAGATGAATGAGAGTCTTCACAGACATATTTCTGCTTCCCTTTGGGTGCTGGCCCAATCTGCCCTTCCCGGCTGTTGTCCCCAGGCAAGATGGCTGACCCATGCTGCTCTGGTCATTGCCTCTGACGCAGGTGCCTCCAGAGGGGGCACTCTACACTATATTACATTGCATTACATTACAAATACACTTAGCAGACACTTTTATCCAAAGCACAGTAGCTTTAAAAAGAGGACATATAAAGGGTGTTGTGCAACAGCAGGTTGAGAGGAAGACTGATTACCCTGGCCTTGATGCTCTACTTCAAATATAGCATATGACATATAGCAGATAGCAAATATAGCATATTATAGCATATAGCAAATATAGCATATGACATGTCTGATAACATGCAGTCTAAAGCGCGAAGCGGAGGGGTCTTATTCTACGAGAATGACCACCTCACTGAACATGGACATGAATATGACCTATACCATATAGCAAATATAGCATAATATGACACGTCTGCTAACATGCAGTCTGACTGGGACAAAGGGAGTGTCATCACAGCATAGTCATTTTTGACTCCACTCACAGACACTGTGTGTGTGTGTGTGTGTGTGTGTGTGTGATTGAGTGACCATCACTAGGGTCATGTGTGTGCTCTGACTGCCATACCAATGAGTCTGGCTCTTTGGCGTTGTGGTCAAAGCTCACGTTTGGTACCTCGGAGACCTTGGCTTTGAATGCCGGTGGGGTGACTTCTCCTCCCCTTCACTACAGTGTGTGTGCAGTGAGGAGACCTCATATATACTCAAGCAGTTTGTTTCACTATCATTTGGATTCTGCATTGCTGCACAGGCTGACCCTCTTGTGACAGACACTGCGTGAGTGTCTGTGTGTGTGTGTGTGTGTGTGTGTGTGTGTGTGTGTGTGTGTGTGTGTGTGGAAACCTCAAATGCACTCAAGCTGTTTATTTCAGTGTAATTGTCATTTTGCATTGTTGCACAGGCCGAGCAGGCTCTTGTGGTGTTCTTATTACCTCTATTTATTTAGCAATTTATATTTGTTTATTTGTTTTGTTTATGCATTATATGTACATGGGTATAAGATGGCAGGCATGAATGACACTTCAATTCCCCCTTCAATTTTACTTCAATTTTCCATTCAATCTTTATTTCGGATGCACAAGTTGCTTCATCCAAACAGCATATAAAAGATAAATAAACCAAATAAACAGAGAGACAGAAACACAAGGGACACATATATGAGGGAGGATGAACTAAATAGCAATAAATGCGGTCTAAATTGCACAGTTATTGCTAGCTAAAAATGGCACAAAAACAGAACACACAACACAAACAGGGTGATGATGAAACATTCCAACATGGAACATTTAGCACACGGATGTTCTATTCCACCTACAGTTCACTTCCTGGTTCCTGTGGCATTGTGTTCTCCTCAAAGTCAAAGTCAAAAGGCAAAGTCAGCTTTATTGTCAAAAAGTATATGTAGAGGTTGCACACACAGAATTTGAAACTGCAGTGCTCCCTAGGCCCACAGTGAACATAAAACATCTTATAAACAAGACAATAAAATAGGATGACAAAACATAACAATATAAACATAGCAAAAAAGTACAATAGGCTTGTATATCACACAAATTATAAAAAGTAAAAAACACACAATGTGTAGTGTAATAAAGCTCAAATGGTGCCATTTAAACAGCTGATGTATTCACGCCCACAATACACAGCACACAGGAGCTCACTCTTCCATATCGCCAGTGTCCTTACTGTTACTGCACCTTTCACACATATCAGATGCTATATTCTGTATACCTTTTATGGCCATAGGCGGTCTGCTGTGGAGTTAACTAGAGGACAGAGAATACAAAGATACCAGGAAAGAAGCAGAAAGATAGAACACAAATGATTCATTATATTATTATTGTATTGTACCAAAGTTTTGGACAATCATACTCATACTGTCCTACAAAGCCAAAAGGCAGTAACTGCACATTTTGTCAAAACTGAGTTTAGACTGGAAATTGACTTTATAGCACCTCCTCTGTCTTGTGACTAAATCTCTTGCTTCTTCCTATTAAGAAAGCACATAAAAGCATCACCACTATTATACCTACAATATGTTTGACTGGGCAGTGTGACATCTTTAAAGGCCTTTTTGCTCAGTTTCTATGTTCACCTAGTTACTGCACTTTGCCTTTGTAGTGCAGCATAAGTAAGACATCTCACACTGTCTCACACTCACTTCTAACTCATCCCACATGCTGTCTGCTTGTCTCTGACTGCCAGACTGTCAGATGTCTTGAGATGCAAATAAAGTGTCAGAGTTGTCAGATGACAGTGACTGAACAGTCATAGTCTTTAAACACCCTTAGGCATGATCAGGTCCTTGTGCTTTGCATTGATGAACAAATGGCAATAGCTTTTTTCACAGCAGTCTCCTTATATATGATGTTTGTCAATCAGGCTTTGGTGCGATCATCACACAGTCAAGTTAACTGAAGTCAAGTTTATTTGTTTAGTGCATTTCATACACAAAGGCAGTTCAATGTTCAAATAAAAATAAAAGCAAAGAGCAATATAAAGGCATTCAAGATAAAATAACTGTAAACTAAGTATAAAGGAAATACACAGGGGAAAGAAAAGGACTAGACTCAAACACCTTCGCTCACTGGAGAAATACAACCCCCTGTGGGCATTTATTCTCCAATTTTAGCCATAAATAAGTGAGTTTATTACTGTTCGTCTTTTATGCTTTGGCATGGTCTGTGCTAGCCCCTGCAATGTGGATATCGTTACAGTTTCACCTTTCTGAAACTTCCCCTTCCATTTATTTCACACAAACCTCAACCTCTTCAAGCGATTACACCTTCTCAATAAATCACAGGCCTGGTACTGTATGTCAAGAACATTCTGGTTCAAGGATTTAAAGGATTGTTACATAAAAACACCTCTTACACTTTTAGGGTGGCATATTTTATTAGTGGTAAATAGACAGCGCTGTCTATTATATTTTTAAAAAGCATAAAGTGGTGGGATGTGAAGTGGGATGTAAGCTATGCATCCGTACAGAAAATAAATCATCTTGACATTAAGTCCCCAGTGCATGCATTCCTGAAGAACATACACATACAGTACAGGAGGTATCACAAAGCTTGGCCACGATCATAGAGAGAGAGAGAGATGAGAGAGCGAGAAAGAGAGAGAGAGACGAGAGAGAGAGAGAGAGAGAGAGAGATGCTTTTGTGAGGAGTCTGTCTGTCTATCTGTCTGTCTGTCTGTCTCTCTATCTGTCTGTCTGTCTGTCTATCTGTCTGTTTGTCTGTCTGTCTGCCCGTCCATCTGTCCATCTGTCTCTCTCGGGGATGAATAAATCTCAAGGACTGCCGGCAAGCCCTCAGGCGCCTAACAACACTACTGAAGTGGTGAGACTCACGGATAAAAAGCACCATAAGTGCACTTTCAGTTAAACACAAAAAAACAACAGCAACAACAACAAAAAAACACTCTGAATTGCTGACCAGTCTGAAACAAAGTAACACAGCCGGTACTGTAAATGCAGTCACAGTGACTGGGAGCCTGGGAGTCTGGGAGAAGGTGAACCAAATGCTTGTCTGCTATTTTGTGAAACAATGAGCACTACAAGAGGGGTGCCTGCACTAGCAGTAGGCGTTTGACCCAGAGCTCAGGTCCACAGGGACAGGGGGGAGTGGGGTGGGGGGGGGGGCATGCTGTGACTGCAGGCTGCTGGCTGGGGGTGTGTAGGGGGGGCTTTGGTGACACGGCACACACAGTACAGTACTAGCAGTAGGCATTTGACCCAGAGCGCAGGTCCCCAGGGAGGGGGGGCCATGCTGTGACTGCAGGCTGCAGGTTGGGTGTGTGTGTGTAGTGCTTTGGTGGCACAGCACACACAGTACAGTACAGTACAAGTCAGCATCAGCACAGTGACTACAGCACAAACGCCTACTCTCACAAACACAAACACAAACACAGCTGTGTAGCAGTATTTAATGCTGTGTTGCTGTAAACAAATGGAAAAGGTTGTTTACACTTAACACTTACATGGCCCTTTGTGGGTGTGACACCTTTTCTTGATGTTGTGATGAAGTAGGAGTGACCTACTTTTTGACATAATAACACAGACCTATACCGAGACACACACACACACACACACACACACACACACACACACACACATACACACACACACACATACACACATACATACACACACACACACACATACACACACACACACACACACACAC
Source organism: Setipinna tenuifilis (assembly GCA_030347295.1). NCBI lineage: Eukaryota > Metazoa > Chordata > Actinopteri > Clupeiformes > Engraulidae > Setipinna > Setipinna tenuifilis. The sequence continues at coordinate 3,515,091 of CM059272.1, forward strand.
ACACACACACATACACACATCAAAAGGTCACCAGAACTGCAGAAAACGTGATTGGCTGTCCACCCCCCCCCCCCCCCTGGATGCCAGTGCCAGCTCTAGGTGTCTCACCAGGGCCAAGGCAATTATAAAAGACTTGTGTGTGTGTGTGTGTGTGTGTGTGTGTGTGTGTGTGTGTGTGTGAGTGTGAGATCATAAAAGACCAGCTTCATCCTGGCCATCACCTGTTGGCAACCCAGGCAACCCACTGGAAGAAGGTTTAGGTCCATCAAGTGCCAAACCAACATGCTTAAGAACAGCTTTTTCCCCCTGGGCAGTCAGAACTCTAAATGCACCTGAACAGTAACACTGCTTTCTGTATAGACACTTCACCTCATTGTCACCCCACTGCTACTGTGTGTGCGTGTGTGTGTGTGTGTATGTGTGTGTATGTGTGTGTGTGTGTGTGTGTGTGTGTGTGTGTGTGTGTGTGTGGGTGTGTGTGTAACTACTGTTACGCTGCTGTTGTTTATGTTCAAATTCTGCAATACCCACAGCATAATGTGCAATACCTACCTCACAGTGAATCACTTCTACTACTGCAATAGTCTGCATATAGCTCACCC
>CM059272.1:3525692-3530692 GCA_030347295.1 Setipinna tenuifilis
TACACACAAAATGGCAAGCACAGAACTTATTCAACCCTTTCTGGAGCGCCTTGTTCCAAGTGGTAAGTTTTAGGTTAAACACCTCTCTAACACAGCAACATTAAGTTAATTTCCCAGTGTTCAGCAAAAGTGTTAAAATTTGAGTTGAAATTACACTGCAAAAAGTGGATTTAACTGTCAAGGAGTCAAGGTAGGAGTGTTAAATTAACACTACAAAGATTGGAAAATATGAACACTGGCATAGTGTTAAACCTGACTCTCAGAGCTGATTTAACACTATAGAATGTGCTGTGCAGCACACACTAACAGTGTCAAAGAGGCCCAATGGCACTCCACAGCACACACACTAACAGCCTTAAAGAGACACTGTTACAACCAGTCAACCCAGAGTAACATACAAAGACAAAAAATCAATTGGGCTCGAGTCTAAGGGTTTATTTACACTTAAAGGATTTACAATGAAAGAAAGAATGAATGAAATACAATAAAAGAATGGTAAACGAAAATAAAGATAAACAGCTATATTTGGGGACGAGAAACACCGACATAAGCTGCTAGCGTGGAGGCCATCCTCCTTCCCACACCCACCTGGTCACAGCTTCCAGTTTAAAGAACACGTTGCCAGCTAGCAGTCAGAACTCCACCTCCCTCCAACAGGTAACACCTGACAATCATTATTAAAGGAAAAAATACAGTCCACAGCCTTAGGAGACACCTAGAGGTAGCGGAGGGACATGACATGCACAATGGCAGCCGACAAGACACACACTAACAGTCTCAAAAAGGCCCAAATGGCAGTGGGCACACACTAACAGTCTCAAGCACTACTTAAGGAGGAGAATACACAGACACACATGGGCCAAACGAAATACAGTACAGGCCAAATGTTTGGACTTTGGATTTACTGGATCTTTAAAGTACTTTAGGAAGCACAGCACACACACCTTTTGGACCACAGTGTGTGTATTCCACAGTGAGCTTGTAAGACCAGCTTGACCATCCATAATGGAGGGAGGTAACCCTTAAAAAGGACATCTTAGCTTGTCAGAAGTGCTCAAGGCAAGGACTCATATAGTACCAAAAGTTTGGACACAGCTTCTAATTTAATGTGTTTTCTTTACTTTCATGACTATTTACCTTGTAGATTCTGACTGAAGGCATCAAAACTATTAATGAACACATGTAGAATTATGTACTTAACAACAAAGTTAAGACTTTTTTGCTAAGTGCATAATTCCAAATGTGTTCATTCACAGTTTTGATGCCTTCAGTGAGAATCTACAATGTAAATAGTCATGAAAGTAAAGAAAACGCATTGATGAGAAGGTGTGTCCACACTTTTGGCCTGTACTGTACATAACCGGAAGCTACAGTACAGGGGCTCCAAACGATGAAATTACTGCTTTGGACATTCATGCTGTTTCACCACACAAGCAACCTTTATTGACTGCAAATTAAAGCACTTATAGATTTCATGCCACGGCAACTTACTTTTATCTGCTTGCAACCCCCTTTAATTTTGCATCAGATGTATACAAATTGCAATCGATCTTTAATGTCGTGATGTTAAGACATTATAATAGGGGGTTGCTTATTATCCGAGGACCTTATGCTCGTTCGGTCAATAATGCACCACACTGTTTTAAATCTGTCAAGATACATTTATGTCAACCTACTTCTTGTCCTCTGTCTAGAGATGGGAGATGATTTAGTAGCATTCTCCTTCGCGGCAGTTGAAATGGGACGAGGGACCATTTACAGTATAAACCTTAAGCCTTAACACTGCAAATTGTACTTTCCTATGCTTATGTTATTATGTTTTGTCAATGTTTTATTGTCTTGTTTATGAGATGTTTTATGTTCACTGAGGGCCTAGGGAGCACTGCAGTTTTCAAATTCAGTGTGTGTACAACCTGTACATATGGCTTTTGACAATAAAGCTGACTTTGACTTTGACATAATACAGGAAAACAGGATTTTCATGCACTTGTGATTTAATTTGTAAAACATCCCTTAAAATGACTGCAGTGTGCTTGCTGAGAATCAGAGAAATAGGCAAGGGTTTTACAACTGATAGTCTTACTGTGTATTCATTATGCATCCAGTATTGTAATGGGGAAGAAAATACATATAGGCTAACTATACATCCAATGTAAATAATACAAGGATACAAGGATGGTTTATTGTCACATGCATAGACATACTGTGTAGAGTAGGACATGCAGTGAAATTGGTGAACATGCAGTAAAATTGGTGAGTTCTCTCTCTCTCTCTCAAGAGGACAAGGATGGTTTATTGTTATATACATAGATGTACTGGGTAGAGTAGGGCATGCAGTAAAATTGGTAATTGTGTTATATAACTTTAACATTAACTGTCATATAAAAGGGTAGTAAATGTTGTTTTTCCATATAAAAAAGGTGCGTAAATGTAAATGACATCCCTATATGCGTGTATGTTTGCCTTGCCTGCACAACACCACAGCATGTAATAGTAAAAGCACAGATCCTACAGTGTAGTGCTCTAGCATCTTTGGTTTACAGTGCAGAAGCAATGTGGTAAAAGCCAACTGTCTCCTTTAAGACGGTCGCTCCCCTGTTCCCACACAGTCATGGCCTGCTTGTGTTCTCCTCGCTGACACTCGCCTGAACTCCTCGATGGCCTGGATTTGAGTCAGGTGTGCTGTGGAGCCGAGTAGCCCGGCACCAGGTCAGCAAGAGGACACAGAGAGAATAAAAGGCGAACGAGTGGGGAAAGCGCTGGTTTTGTTCGCGTTGTTAACGTTTTGTTTACAACCAGACCAGTCTAAACTTTCCTTCTCCTGCCTCTGTAGGGGCACACATGTAGGAAGATATTTAATGTGCCTTTAGCCGCCGCCAACAGTTTGCAGTCAACAGAGATTGTACACTTCCCCTCTTTGCTCTCCTCTCCTCTTGATTTGTATTTGTTTGCAGTCAGGGCTGAAAGCCGTTTCACTAAAATGTACGATCCACGCTAAAACCCACCACAAACCTTCTACAGTACATCGCTTATGTTATTTCCCCAGTGTTGCTAACACAGCCCTTAACCACAGAGGCACTTCTTCAACGTTCAGACAGGCAACCGATAGCTATTTGTCATTCTCCGTTGCCAGGCTACAGACCTCGGCCAAGCAATAGCGCTGCACAGAAGCTTTTATGTTCAAAACAAACGCTTCAGCAGACAGATGGAATGCCGGGTGAAGACATAGGCTACAGAAAGACCACAAACAAACACTTTACAATTCACTCGGTTGAACAAAGACCTTACAAAGACTAACCACCTACGTACAGTAGGCCTACATTTTCTGAGGTTATACAAGGTGGGCACATTTTAAATGCTTATATCTTGGATTCTAAAATTTATTCAGAGTAGCCTACTATAGGCGATAATTGTTGTAAAGCTTACATTCAGGTGTTTTTAATAGCCTACATAGGTTAATTTGTCTGGACATTACTCTGGAAGCGAATTAAAGCCATCCTTTAAGTCAGGCTAGATTTGGAAAATCTCTCTTTTTTTAACTAAATAAATAAATAAAAAGACTGTGGCTGACATATTTTCTGTGGCTGTGGCAGGGTGTGCACATCTGTGTCACCGAGACACAGTGTGGCAGACTAAATCCACACAAACAAACAAAACATGCGAGAATGTCACAGCAAAGCATATACGAGACGAAAGAGAGACATCTCAAAGCACAGCAAAACAAAACATCAAAATAAAACACCTCTCGAAAGTAAAAAGGAAAAAAACAGTCTTTGTGACAAAGGGAAGCATGTAAACGCTGCCTAAACTAGCCCAAGCGTGTTTGATAGAATGAAAAAGGCTTTTGTCATACTGTGTCTGAGAGAGTTTATTATAAGAACTGTACACAAAGACTAGACACTTATGTGTGCAGGTATATTACTGTTGATGCACACTGACAATCAGCAGTGTGACTCAGGCGATAGAGGGGGTGTGTGTGAGTCAGGCGAAGGAGGGGGGTGTATGGGTGTGTGAGGGAAGGGGGGCACGCATGGGGGTGTGTGTGACTCAGACGAGGGAGGGAGGGGGGTGCATGGGTGTGTGAGGGAGGGGAGGGGGTGCATGAGCGGGCGATTAACAGCACTAGACGGTCCTGCACTGCCACCTGACTTCCTGACTGTGCTGTTGTTCACACAGGGAAGGGAGGGGAGGAAGAAGAAGATGAGGGCAGAAAAGGAAGGGGAAGAGAGGGGAGTGGAGGAAGAAGAGGAGGAAGAGGAAGAGGAGGGGAGGAAGAGGAAGGGGAGGGGAGGAAGAGAAGGGAGGGGAGGGAGAGGAAGAGGAAATGAGGGGAGGGAAGGAAGTGGAGGGGAGGAAGAGGAAGAGGAAAGGGAAGAAAAAAGGGGGGTACCGACATATCTAATTAATGTAAAATGTGAAAGGTACAGTAGTATCCACCCACCAATTATGGAGGGATAATTCACACTCTCAGGGGAGGGGAGTGGAGAGGAGGAAGAAGAAGAGGAAAAGGGACAAAAAAAGGGAAAGGGAGGGAAATGGATGTCTTAACTTACAGTGTGCTGCCCCAGACAGTGACACAGTGTTGTTCACACAGGAAAGGGAGGGGAGGGGAGGAAGAGGAAGAAGAGCAAGAGGAAGAGAAAGGGGAAAGGGAAGAGAAGGGAAGTGGTGCCACCATAAGCGTTTAGGTAGGGAGGGGAGGCATAGTCCAAATTACAGGGGTTACTGGGGGATTAAGACCGGAGAGACTAAAAATAGCAGAGTTTGGGGGTACTGACATATTAATGTAATTAATGTCAAATGTAGTTCCCCCCATAAAAGGTAGCACCCCCAATTATGGAGGGATAATTTACACTCTGAGGGGAGGGGACGGGAGGGGAGGGCAGGAAGTGGAAGAGAAAACTAAGAGGAAAGGGAGGAAAATGGATATATTATACCGACATGTAATTAAGGTAAAATGTAAAAGGTAGTACTGCACATAAAATGTAGTAGGTAGTCCC
>CM059272.1:3533192-3538192 GCA_030347295.1 Setipinna tenuifilis
GTGGACAGAGAGAGAGAGGGAGGGGGGGGGTCAGTTAGGCTCTTACTTAGACTCTTCCACACCTGAATTATTTACCTGTCTATTCTATTTTAGGGAGGTGGGGGGTCGGTGGAGGTGGTGGGGGTGGTGGAGGTTGGTGAAGCCTCTCTTTGAATTAAATTATCCACCCAGATCCACAATCTTCCTTTTGGGTTTTGCATAATTTCACTTAGTCAAACCCAGAGAGCTGAATAATGAATGCTACAATGTAAGTGACTCTGTCACATTATTTTACATAACCACTCTGGTGGGGTTTTTTTTTTTGAAGAGCCGGAAACCTTGTTATTAAAATTCCCACAAGTTCGCTAAAGTGAATTACTCATTCGGGCCTATAAAAATACCCCCCGTCTCTCTCTCTCTCTCTCTCTCTCTCTCTCTCTCTCTAAGGTGTGTAATGGGACAGTTCGGAGACATTTTTGGAGGTCACACACTTTATAATAAACCATCATTACACATCATCAGCAGGTCCTATACCTCGGAGAGGGAAAATCAGTCACTTATGTGTCATTTATGTAAAGATTTTCCTACCTGGAAGAGAATATCAGTCACACTTATGTAAAGATTTTCTGCACGTCCCAGACAATGTACACCAAGATGGCGGCTAACACAAAGAGTTTGAGAGTGAGGACGAGTGTTACACTAGAGCGTTACCCACGTGTCTCTCTCTCTCTCTCTCTCTCTCTCTCTCTCTCTCTCTCTCTCTCTCTCTCTCTCTCTATCTCTCTCTCTCTATCTCTCTCTAAGGCTGTAATGGGACAGGGGTCTTTTAGTTTCGGAGACATTTTTAGAGGTCACACACGCTATCATAAACCATCATTACACATCAGCAGGTCCTACTTTGGGGAGAAAATCAGTCACACTTATGTAGCCTAAAGATTTTCTGCACGTCCCAGACAATGTACACCAAGATGGCGGCTAACACAAAGAGTTTAAGAGTGAGGACGAACGTTACACTACCCAGGGTCATTTTCTCTCTCTCTAAGGCTGTAATGGGACAGGGGTCTTTTAGTTCAGAGACATTTTTGGAGGTCACACACGCTATTATAAACTATCATTACATCAACTATCATCATCAGCAGGTCCTACTTTGTTGAGAAAATCAGTAAAGATTTTCACACTTGTGTAAAGATTTTTCACACTTATGTATAGATTTTCTGCACGTCCCAGACAATGTACACCAAGATGGCGGCTAACACAAACAGTTTGAGAGTAAACACGAGCGTAACGCTACCCAGGGTCATCTTCTCCTCCACCAGCGGCCTCTGCTCGGGGTTATTGACCACGTTACCGCGCGCCCGCCCGAGGATCGTCATGATGTCCACCAGGTTGTGTTTGCCCTCCTCACGCGCCTCCCTTTCTGCCTCCTCCAGCTCCTGCGCCTCCTCGGCCAACTGCTCCACCTCCTCTGCGGTCAGCATGGGCCTCCCCCCGACCGGCCTCACCTGCGGGGAACAACGCAAACATCAGCTGGCAGCTGTGGCCTAGTGGTTAGGGAGTTGGTCTTTGGATTGGAGGGTTGCAGGTTCAAATCCCACCCCACCCTACCCATGGCTGAAATGGGTAATTTAAAAGCAGACAGTATACTTATCAGGGATACACTACTACTACTTACCTACCCTACACAACAACAACCGGTATTAATTAAATTTACTTACTTACATTTAGTCATAATGAGCCAAATTAGATTTTTAGATGCTGCTAGGCTACTACATTAGCCTGCGCCGTTAGCCGGTGAGCCGGTGAGCGAGACGCGGACACTACTGTCCTGTACCTGAGGGGGCGCCAGAGAGCAGATGGCCCGCAGACGGCCATAGGAGCGCAGGTGGGCCACGTTGGCGCGCAGGAACAGCAGCAGGACGTTGAGGTCATTTAGAGGGCAGCCCAGCTTGCGTCCGGTGATGAGGCTCAGCGCGGGGAGGACCTCGTACAGGGACAGGAAGCCCGTATCCCAGCAGAAGAGGCGGAAGAGGCTGAAGAGGACGATGGGCGCCAAGAGTAGGTAGATGGCCCCGTTCGCCACACTGATGACCTGGAACACCAGCAGCCCCGTGATCTTGCACTGGACGAGCTCAGGTACCCACACCTGGTCGCGGAGGAGTCCGGTGCGGACGAAGCAGCTGAATTCGTCCTGGAGGAAGGCCTGCAGGTGGAAGTAGACCAGGTAGAGGCAGGCGGCCGACATGAAGGTGAGCAGCAGGAAGCCGCGCAGGAAGAGCATGCTGACCAGGAAGTAGGAGCTGTGCTTGCACTGCATGTAGCGCTCCAGCAGGGGGTACTCAAAGTAGCGCTTCTGCTTCGCCCTAAAACAGGACAATACAACAGGACATTTATTAATGAATTAAACTATATAAATATATTATAAACACAATTAATTAAACTATGGTATACTATAAATGTATTATAAACAGCAGGGGGTACTCAAAGTAGCGCTTCTGCTTGGTCCTGCAACAGGACAATACAACAGGACATCCATCAATTAATTAAACTATATATATACTAACTATATATAGGCTATATATATAAAAACTATATAAATATACATTATAAACAGGGGGTACTTAAAGATGCGCTTCTGCTTGGCTCTGCAACAGGACAATGCAACAGGACATCGATCAATTAATTAAACTATGGTAAATTATTATTATTTTATTTAAAGCGGGGTACTCAAAGTAGCACTTCTGCTTCGCTCTGATAAATATCAACAATGTATTAGTTGTGTACATTTTATACATATAAATATTATATAAGTTGCCTGTATGTACCCATAGATTTGTATAGAGCAATGATGGGTTAAGTATAACAGTATATATATCCTTATATATCCTTTCTTTATAAAAAGTGCATTTTAGGCCTTAGGCTTCAGTTACTATTGTAGCTGTTAGGCTTGTACAGTATAATCTTCCCATATAAATAATAAGCTCTTACAGTAAATGTGCAATGCAGTCCTGTCTTACAGCTTGTCTGCGGGTGCAGTACACAGCCCAGTGGCTAAACCTGGCCAGCATCTTTAATTGACTTGACCACCACAAGCAGCCTACAGTACATGTTTTGCAACGCTACTTAGAGTAAATGATATATACACTAGACTATTTCAGTGTGTGAAATGACAGAGGAGGAGCGGGCGGCCATGTCTGTCTGTGTCCCGTGTCAGTCCTAACCAGTGGTGGTTTTAAAGTCTTTTACTGCCGGGGGGTGTATAAATGGGCAAATCCCCATGGGGACCCAGTTTCGAATCCGGCCCGGGTCGTTTTCCGACCCTACCCCATCTCTCTCTCTCTCCTACTCATTTCCTGTCACCATCCTCACTGTCCTGTCACAATAACGGCAAAAAAGCCCAAAAATATACTTTAAAAAGAAAAAAAAAGTCTTTTTAACCCTCTGGGCGAGACCACCTCCCAGCACCTTCCCCCGAGGTAGACAGACGCACTGCTTCTGTGCACGGCAACTTCTCAGCAAGCAAGGGCGCCTGCAGTTACAGTGCGTCTGTAGTTAGGGGGCGCCAATCTGCTGATTGCAGCGATATCATACAGAGCTACTTTTTTTCCCCCCAAAAGGAAAAAGTGCTCATGGGGTTTGAATCTGGCCTGGGTCATTTCCCAACCCTACCCCATCTCTCTCTTTCTCCCACTCATTTCCTGTCACCATCTTCACTGTCCTATCACAATAAAAGCAAAAAACCTCAAGAAATATACTAAAAAAAAACTGCTACTGGTCCTAACCTCTCCTGAAAGTCCAGCGGGTGTCATGAAATATATAAAACATATGTATTATTATCATTATTATTAGAGGAGCGAGCGGGCGGTCTGTCCGTGTCCCGTGCTTGTGTGTGTGTGTGTGTGTGTGTGTGTGTGTGTGTGTGTGTACTTGCATAAAAGAGTGTGCATGTGTTATGTGCAAGAGTGTGTGCGTATGGTCAGAGAGTTTTATGTCTGGTCCTGACCTCTCCAGCTCTAGCTGAAAGTCCAGCGGGTCGGGGGTCTTCTCGCGGAGGTCCACGATGCTCTGGGCGATGACGATGGCGCGGTTGTAGGACTTGTCGAGCTCGTCGATGATGAAGAGCAGGTCCGAGCCGAGACTGGGCATCGCCAGGAAACGCCAGATGAGGGCGGGGAGGTACATCATCATGGCCATGATCAGGAGAGAGTAGGGGAACATCTGAGGAGGAGGAGAGGGAGTGGGAGAGACATTGCTTAGTGGTATACATGGGAATAAGGGAATAAGGAATGAGTAGAACAACACCTGATAGGTACCAGAGGCAGGGACCAGAGAGAGGGAGGGAGAGAGAGAGAGAAGGAGCGAAAGAGAGGGAGAAAGCGGGGGGGCATTGCTAAGTGGCATACATACATGAGGAGGGGGTAGGGGAACATCTCAGAGAGAGAGAAAGAGAGAGACGGAGAGAGAGAGAGGGAGAGAAAAATAGGAGATGGGGGGACATTGCTTAGTGGCATGCATACAGGGAATAAGAAGGAAGTAGGGGAACACCTGAGAGACACTGGAGGCAGAGGAATGGAGAGACAGAGAGAGAGAGAGAGAGAGAGAGAGAGAGAGAAAGAGGGGGAGAGACATTGCTTAGTGGCATACATACAAGGGAATAAGGAGCAAGAAGGGGAACATCTGAACGCACAGGCAGAGGAACGGAGAGAGAGGGAGAAAGAGAGAGAGACAGACAGACAGACAGACAGACAGACAGTGCTTAGTGATGGGGAGGGAGTAGAAGAACACCTGAGAGACACAGGAACAGAAACAGAGGGAGAGATAGGGACAGAGAGAGAGGGCCAGAAAGAGAGAGAGAGAGAGAGAGAGAGCCATTCCCTAGTGTTATGCAGGCAATGTGTGCGGACCTGGAAGCAGATGCACATGCCCAGTGTGGGTCTACTGCCGACCAATCAAATCCCTCGGTGGGGATCAGGCGTTCAAAGGAACACTGTAATCACCATGTTTACAGCTCACACTCACTCCAG
>CM059272.1:3550692-3558192 GCA_030347295.1 Setipinna tenuifilis
AATGGCTGGCAGTAGGCAGAATCCTTCCTAGCCAAATCAGCTTGCAGTGAGCGTTCGTGGGCGTTAGTTGTTTAGTCTGTTACTTTTCAGAAAGCTTTGTAACTTCCTTCACGTTAATGTTCGGGTAAAGGCAGATCACATCTTTTTAAATTTCAGCAGAGTAGCGCTTCAGAATCTTTGGTTATAGATAAAGTTCACAGCGTCTGTGGTTGCTATGCAACAAGTGCCCTACACACGTTGATTTCGGCAGCTGCAGCTGCTGAGATAATATCATATTGTCGTTGTTCACAGTCCGAACTAGCCTAATGCACAGCAGCTGTTCTGCAGACGTGGGTGCCTTGTTAAAGTCTGAAATAGTTTATAAATGCACTAGATTTAACGGTTACGTTGTATCTTCGGCCGCGTGAGTATCAACTGTGAACAGTCACCCATGGTATACCGTGGGATATCGCTCATCCAACCAGAAAAATGTTAAATAGTTCCCCCTCCGGACCTGTTGGATAATAATTCTATAAACTGATGGCCTTGTGAAAAGCCTCTAACGGGCAACGGAAATTTTGTGTTCCATGAAGGCAGAACATTCTAACCAGGCAGCAGGCTTTTATAATGTAGGCCTACATTTGCAATCAACCTTCCCATACACTATAACACAAATGACTGAACCTCAATCTGAGGTATATTATCTTTAACTTATGGCAAATTATCTACAATTACACAATACAAAAGTGTTATGGTGATATTTTTATTTTAAATAAAGTATTAATGGTCACTATATTAAAATAGTAAACTGAACAGCTTTGAGTTAATAAGTGAAGCAGCGAACATTTTCCACTGGATGTGAGGGGTGAGAACAGTATGGCATGGCATGTATGAATGAGTGGTTTCTGCTTCAGAGTGACGCTTTTGTACAGCACACCGGTGGAAACAGTGTGATGCCAGCCAAGAGGACTGGCTGTTATTGACGCACTGTAAAGGACTGAATGTTATTACAGCACCATAAGGACTGTCTAATACTGGCGCACTGTAAAGGACTGAATGTTATTGCCACACTGTAATCACCACTGTGTTTCTGACCCTCTCTCATCATCTCTCAACACCCCCCACCTCCCTCTCCACACACACACACACACACACACACACTCTCCCCATAGCGTGCCATGCCTAACATGTTATGAATCCCAGACTACCAAACTACACAGCCAGTGAAGAGTTGAGAGTCTGGATGTTCTCAGTTGAGTAGAGTGTGTTTTTTTTTTTACTGTGTTAACACACCACATCACCACAGCCCTGTCCTGTTCAGTCTCTGCTGCTGGATGTTAAAGTCACAGAACAGGAAACAGTGTGTCTTGTGGTCAAAGCCTGACCCCTAGTCTTTTGTATAAATATGTGCTGGTCCCAAAGCTGACAGGAATAGTTGGTGAAATAGGAAGTAGCTAATGGTGAAGGAATGATCCAGTGGTGTCATATTTAGCACTAGACTACACCCCTATTTTTAATAAAAACACTTCAGCTCAGTTCAAACACAGTTCGGTGCAGACTGACAGCAGGGCAGGCAATTAAAATGGTGTAAAAAAAGAAAAAAAAAGAAAAGGAATATACACGTACATGGGCAATTAAAAACCACAAAATCAAACCCCCTTTAAAGAAAAGGAAAGTCACTGAGACAGATATTAAGAAAGAAAGATACACGGGCTAAGGCTTCATTCTGAAGAAGAGCGAAGGGAATAACATGAACATGAGTCTTGTTGCCATTAAAATTCACACAGAAGGAGAAGAGGAAAGGAGTGTTTTAAGTGGGGGTGGTGTGTGTGTGTGCGTGTGTGTGTCGGGGGGCAGCTTGCCAAAGGGCAGGATGGTAGGGTAGTTGTAGGAGCGGAGAAGAGAAAAGGAGTGTCTTAAGTGTGTGTGTGTGTGTGTGTGTGGGTGCGTCTGTGTGTGTGTGTGTGTGTGTGTGTGTGTGTCGGGGGGTGGGGTGGGGTGGTTGCCAAAGGGCAGGATGGTAGTGGTATTGTAATATTGTAAGAGAGCGCAGCTTTGACAGGAGTGTCTTAAGCGTGGGGTAGGGGTGTGTGTGTGTGTGTGTGTGTGTGTGTGTGTGTGTGTGTGTGTGTGTGTGTGAGCGCAGCTTTGACAGGAGGGCTTTTGAGGACAGAATTAATATGATTATTAATGGGAGGGTGTCCAAACATGTCTTCTTCTCTTCTTCTTTCATGTGCGGCCCCAAATGTTCCAAGAGTGGAGTAGAGTGCCCCCGGACTGAAGGCTGATGGGTACTGAAGTATTGGGGTCACCAGACAGACAGAGTGTGTGTGTGTGTGTGTGTGTGGTAGGGGGGCAAGAAATTATTAATGATGCTCCGAGCCGTTTTGGAATTCAAGTCTCATTTTTTAATTATCAAAAATGGTCTATTTTAAACATAAGAGGCCTTCTTGTTGTAACTGTTATTCTATGTTTTGTAGAACATGCTGGGTCAACCCCATTGCAGCAGATATGCTGTATACAGTTGTGCTCATAAGTTTATACACCCTGGCAGAATTGATGATTTCTTAACCATTTTTGAGGGTCATTTGGGTAGTTTCTATGTGTGTGTGTGTGGGTGGGGGGTATTAAGAAATTATTAATGATGCTCAAAAGCCATTTTGGAATTCAAGTCTCATTTTTTAATTATCAAAAATGGTCTATTTTAAACATAAGAGATTATGACAACAATGTGTACAAACAAAATAAAATATAAATTCCCACCCTCTCTTTTTTTCTTTTCTTTCTTTCTTTCCATCACTTGCGCTTGGAAGAACCATTTAGAAAAAAACAAAACAAAAAACAATCAAGTCAATAATGGAGAAAAACATACTTCACAAAGACCGGTTTTCATAAACATTCAAAAAGAGATGTCCCCATCTCGTCGAAATATGACTTCAGAGAAAGGTGACTCGTTTTTTGTTTGCGAGACTCTCCCTTCTCACAAAAGATTCACTGTACTTCACAGTTTGTTTTTTTTGTTTGTTTGTTTTCATGGTTGTGTTTTTTATTTTTTTGTTGTTTTTCTTTTTGTTTTTCATTCATGTCACCACACAGAAAGCGTCCTTTCTTTCTGCTAGGAAGAGGCCTTCCTTCCTTCCTTCAAAATTGTCCTTTATCAGAGAAAGATATCCATATCACACACTGTTTTTTGTGGATTAGAACAAAATGTCATTTTTTCTTGCTGTAGTTGCTTTTGTAGTGTGTGTGTGTGTGTGTCCGTCTGTGTGAAAGAGAGACAGCGTAGTCACATATACTACCTTTATCATGTCTCTTTTTGAAAATTACCATATCTGAATGATGGTGTGTGTGTGTGTGTGTGTGTGTGTGTGTGTGTGTGTGTGTGTGTGTGTGTGTGTGTGTGTGTGCAAGAAGCTGCCGGTATAAATGTCCCTTTTGAAAAGCTGTGTAAAATAAATAGAGAAGCTCTCCTCAACGCCACAGAGCGAAAATATCAAACAGAGTACAGAGTTTGTGCTGTTTCGCAGTTTGGCGCAATTGTTTTTCTTTTTTATATAACCATGCCTTTAAAAAATAAAAAAACAAACAAACACATTTTTTTACTTCCAAGTTGTGTTCTAGAACTTAGAACATCGAAGAGATGATCGAAGAGTCGTGCGATGAACTTTGAACTTTGACCTGAGAAAACAAGGGTACAATATTACAACGTAAGGCGTGACAGATGCAAGCGTGACTGGAGGGAGGGATCTGACGAGTATGCTATTTTTGAGAAGGTGTGTGTTGTCATATGTGTGTGTGTGTGTTGTCGTATGTCAATACGACTCGGTCTCCCCACAGTTTAATGTCTAATGACATGACCAGTTTTGTTTTCTTTTTCTTCTTCTTTTTCTTCTTCCGCCCAGACACTGCTTCCTCAGGTTCAATTCATGCCGTCAGGTTCATATATTCATCAAGTTTTTAGTTCCTTGACAGAAGTTATGGCTCCTCTTGTGTGTGTGTTTCCAGCCTGTAGCTGGGGAATCTAAACTCAGACGTTTTCAGGCCGTGGAGGAAGTCTCTGCTTCGCCATGTTGTGGAGTCCCGAAAATAAGTGTGTGTGTGTGTGTGTGTGTGTGTGTGCATGTACAGGCCAAAAGTTTGAACACACGTTCTCATTCAATGCGTTTTCTTTATTTTCATGACTATTTACATTGTATATTCTCACTGAAGGCATTAAAACAATAAATAAACACGTGTGGAATTATGTACTTAACAAAAAAGTGTTAAGTCTTAACATTTTTGGTAAGTACATTATCCCATATGTGTTTATTTATAGTTTTGTTGCCTTTAATGAGAATCTGCAATGTAAATAGTCATGAAAGTAAAACAAAAACACATTGAATGAGAAAGTGTGTCCAAACTTTTTGGCCTGTACTGTATGTGTCTGTCAATGTGTCTGTGTGTATATGTTTGTTTGAGGGTGTGAGACAGAGATACAGAGCGAGAGAGAGAGGGAGAGTAGGAACAGCATTTCCTCTTCCTGTGTCTCCTCCCCCTTTTTTACTTCAGGCCATCTGATTGGTCATGGCCTCCCTGATCTCTTCTCCCCGCCCCCCCGGCCATGTGTCTTCCCTCCTCCCTCTCCACCTCCTCCTCCTCTTCCTCCTCCTCCTCCTCATCCTCCATGCCCTCCTCATCCTCCTCCTCCTCCTCGTCCTCCTCCTCTGTGCCGTCCATGGATTCGTCCGTCCCCGCCAGCATGGCTTGCTGCATGGCCAGAGTGGCCGAGTCTGAGGACAGGGACTGGAGGCCGTCCATCACCATGGAGTCTGGGGAATGAGGAGGAGAGAGCAGAGGTCACTCACACTCACATCACGCATCATGGACCATTAGTGGGTGCCAGTTACAGGTCATGTTGAGCCAAGTCATTACACAGCAAAATTCTCAGAGTTAATTTCCCAGTGTTCAGTGAAAAGTGTTAATTTAAGACTGTTAGTGTAAAATTAAGAGTTGAAACAGTCGATTTCACCATAAAGGAGTCAAACATGTAAGGGAGGAGTCTTAAATTAACACTACACAGATTGGGACAAAATAAACACTGGCTCTCTCAGAGTTGATTTAACACTATATAATTTGCTGTGTAGGTACCTATATGTCTGTGTTTGAAGTTTCAGAGGAAGCGGGTATGATAATGAAACAGAGAGTAAGATTGTGGGATCGCTGTCTGCGTTTGAAGTTTTAGAGGGAGCTGCTATGATATAATGGTGGAATGGAGAGTAAGATTGTGGGACTCTGTGTCCCTATGTCTGGGTTTAAGGTTTTAGAGGGAACCGGTATGATTGTATATGATACTTGTATATTATGTACGTAGGTGCCTATATGTCTGTATTTGAAGTTTCAAAGGGAGCTGGTACAATAGTCAAATGGAGAGTAAGATTGTGGGACTCAGTCTGTGTTTTCAGAGGGACCTGCTATGATAGTGGAACAGAGAGTAAGAGTAAAATTGTGAGACTCACTGTCGGTGCGGTTGGCTCCATGGGCCTGTGTGTATTATGTACATAGGTGTCTATATGTCTGTGTTTGAGGTTTCAGCATGACCTGGTCTCATAGTGGAACGGAGAGTAAGAGTAAGATTGTGGGACTCACTGTCTGAGTTTGAAGTATTAGAGGGAGCTGGTATGGCAGTGATACAGAGGGTAAGATTGTGGGACTCACTGTCGGTGGTTGAACTGTATGATAGTGTAACGGAGAGAGTAAGACTGTGGGACTCACTGTCGGTGTTTTCAGAGGGACCTGGTATGATAGTGGAGCGGAGAGTAAGAGTAAGAGTAAGACTGTGGGACTCACTGTCCGTGTTTTTAGAGGGAGCTGGTATGATAGTGTAACAGAGAGTGTAAAGTTCTGGGACTCACTGTCAGCACGTTTGGAGTGTATGATAGTGTAACGGAGAGTAAGAGTAAGATTGTGGGACTCACTGTCTGTGTTTGAAGTGTATGATAGTGAAACAAAGGGTAATATTGTGTGACTCACTGTCGGCGCGGTTGGCTCCATGGGCCCGTGTGTATTATGTACATAGGTGTCTATATGTCTGTGTTTGAGGTTTCAGCATGACCTGGTCTCATAGTGGAGTGGACAGTAAGGTTCTGGGACTCACTGTCGGCGCGGTTGGCTCCGTGGGGCCCGTGTGTCTGCAGCACCCCCGCCACGATGGAGTCGGGCCAGAAGCGCTGGGTGGGCCGGTGCTGAGACTTCATCTTCTTCGCCTTCGGCGCCGGGTCCGGGTTACTGGCGTCCAACATCGGCTGCAGTATGCGTCTGCGAGCATTTATAAACCTTCACAGAGGACAGGACACAACACAGTTAAACAGGAAACAGTTAAACTTCAGTCAAGTCAAACACTCAGTCTGGGTTGCTGGTGTCCAACATGGGCTGCAGTATGCACCTGCGAGCATTTATAAACCTTCCCAGAGCGGGAAAGTAAAACACAGTTAAAGAGGAAACAGTTCAACATCAGTCAAGTCAAACACTCAGAGCAGGAAACACAGTTAAACATCAGTCAAGTCACTCAGACGTCTCCTTTCTGGTTGTAATTAACCCTCACGAGCCCTGTTACAGTATTATATTATGATGTTACAGTATTACAACATTTAATATAACACATTCAATCACATTTAATTACACAAAATAAACCTTCACATTTTCTTTCTTTTTGGATTTTGGATGGCATTTGGATGTTGGATGTCAAATTTGAATAAAAAAACCACTGATTTCTGAATGAAGTAACCATAAACATAAACACAATCATGGTTTAAAAAAAGGTAAAACATTTTTTGAAGTTTTTTTCTATATTTAGGCTAGTAGGGGTCGTCATGTCAATTCTATTTCAACCAGAAGGTGGCGCCAAACGTTTGTTGGACACCAAAGCTGTTTAGGAACTAGACACAGGAATATACTGGACACTACATACAATACAATACTGTATCTAGCCCACACAGACTCAATATTTATTTTAAAATGTTTTTGTAAGAACATAAACTAATTTTAAATTAATTATAATGTATTTACCATACTTGGACACATTTAATATTTGTAACTGAAGCAGAAAATAAATATGTGAAAAAAATAAAACTTAAGTTGGTTAGAGACTCAGGACACAGACAATAAAACACACACACAAACAATGAATGACAAACTCATCCTCACCAGTTGTTAACTTGTAATAAGGTAAGGTTAGTTTGCGCCGCAATCTGTCTCTTCTCATCTTCTGTTGGGTATGGGTGCTAGAGAGAGAGAGAGAAGAAGAGAGAAGAAGAGAGGAAGAAACACATTACTCTCAGACCGACTGACTTCACTCTTCTCCGTGCTGTGTGACAGTGGGAAGAAATAGTCCCGCTCCTGTTTCTGTGAAGAGCGCACAGGAGTAGGAGTAGCTGAAGATCTTTGCCCGAGCCCGACGGGACCCGACAGCTTTGGGCTTAGTTTCCATCATTTTACACAGGTTCGGGCCGAGTTCGGGCATACAGTCTAAGTGCGTGGTAACTG
>CM059272.1:3565692-3568192 GCA_030347295.1 Setipinna tenuifilis
AGGAGGTTAGCAGCTAAATCTCAAGTGTGCCTTTGATCATTGAAAGCAGGATTTTGTGCACTAGTAAATGTACCCAGTGATTTTGCTAAAAAGAGAGCTTACAGTTGCAGCTAAATCTCAAGTGTGCCTTTGATCAGTGAAAGCAGGATTTGTGCACTGTACTGTGATTTTGCTACACAAACAGTCCTGCATGTTTTTAGGCAATTGTAACAACATGCTAGATCTTGTCATGTACAGTTACAGTAACAGTCTGCTACACTGTGCCAATGTTACAAAAGGACTCGGCTGAATAAAACCCAATACAATAGGATATGTATGTAATTACATTGGTGACACTTTCCTCAAATTCAGTATTCATAAAGGCTTATAAATACATTTATAAAGTAATCCTATTATATCATAGGGCACCAGGATCTTGTAGCAATCTTTACCTTGTGGCCATGGCCGTTAGTGATAACATTACAGACAGAGTGTGAATTACTCCTCCATAATTGGGGGTACTATCTTTTTACAGGAGGTACTACCTTCTACATTTTACATTAATTACATTATTATCGCGTACCCCCAAACCCTGCTATTTTTGTCTCTTTGGGGACCCACAACCCCCTGTAATTCAAACTATGACTACAGAGGAAGAAATGCATTATAACCCTTAATGGCTGTTTATGGATATTCATGGAATTCATGGATAGTGGCCTCATGAAAAGCTTTAAAACCTATTATGGCTGTGTTTAGAACTCATTACATGGATAGTGGCCTCATGAAAAGTGTTCCCAAAGGTTTGTTTACATTAAGCGTATAAATGCTTTATAACCCATTACCCACACATGTGGGTGACTTACTCAGGTGCCTAGAAATGTGTTATAACCCTTTATGACTGTTTATAACTCAAAGGGTTGTTTACCTTCAGCGTGGTACAGACCTGCTGTAGGCGTTATAACCCATTATGACTGTAGGCTGGTGTGTGTGGGGGAGTAGGGGCCGCCCAGGTCGTAAAAAGCTTTATAACCCTTTATGACTGTTTATAACTCATGGATAGCGGCCGCATGAAAAGTGTTATAACCCTTTATGACTGTTTACAATGCATGAATAGTGGCCTTATGAAAAGCGTTTGTTGTTTACCTTGAGCGTGGTACAGACCTGTTGTAGGCTGGTGTGTGTGGGGGGGTAGGGCCTGCCCGCATGAAAAGCGTTATAACCCTTTATGAAGTGTATTAATGCTTTATAACCCTATATGACTGTTTATAAACCATCAATAGTGGCCTCAATGAAAGCGTGTTTACCTTGAGCGTGGTACAGACCTGCTGTAGGCTGGTGTGTGTGGGGGAGTAGGGCCCGCCCAGGTCGTTGCGTAGCAGGTTGTCGCTGTGCATCTTGGTCTTCAGGCAGGTGATGTATCGGTTGCAAAAGTCCTTACACAGCTCATTCACCTTCTCCAGCTCCAACAGGTGGATACGCAACACCTGGATCGCCTTCACCATCTAACACACAACACAGAAGAGGGACAGAGAGGGATTAACTACTGTGTGTGTGTGTGTGTGTGTGTGTGTGTGTGTGTGTGTGTGTGTGTGTGTGTGTGTGTGTGTTAGCAGTCCAGCAGGTAGATACGCAACACCTGGATGGTCTTCACCATCTAACACACAACACAGTAAACAACAGAGAGGAATTGACTGTGCGTGTGTGTGTGTGTGTGTGTGTGTGTGTGTGTGTGTGTGTGTGTGTGTGTGTGTGTGAGCACTCCAGCAGGTGGGTACCACTGGATGTGGCCATGACTGTATTTATAATGCCCTGTAATGCATCACAATGCCCAACAAGTGTACAAGTCTCCCTGTGTAGGAAGTGTGTGTGTGTAGTGTCGCTGCTCTGAGAAACTCACTTCGGCACATGCATCTCCCTGTATGTATAAAGGTAGACTACTTACTCTCTGTTCCTCTACACCTCTGTTAGCTTATTATGTCCTCCTTTTTGTAAGTCGCTTTGGATAAAAGTGTCTGCTTAGTGTAATGTAATGTGTGTATGTGTGTAGTTTGCTTACTCTGTGTTCCTCTACATCTCTTTTAGCTTATTATGTCCTCCTTTGTGTAAGTCGCTTTAGATAAAAGCATCTGCTAAGTGTAATGTAAGGTAACATAAATCAAACATGAGTCTTGATCAAACCTTGATCTGTAAATACCCCAATCATTTCAAAAAGAAAAACAACACACACACGGCTGCTTCTTTGAAACCCGCCAGACATGGAACGTTAAGTTGTGGGGATATTTCAGCGGTACGGTAGCCTGCTATAAAATGATGGATATGTCTACAAAAGTGTTGACTGGCACACACACACACACACACACACACACACGAACGCGCGGACGGAGCACTTTGCATGTTTTATGCGTTTCTTCCCCAATGCCGCCATTTAGTGTTTACGAGCACTCTCCAGTTTCCAGTCTTCATTTCCACACCGTGTGCCGTGTGTGTGTGTGTGCCGTGTGGCGGGGGGGGCGTGGGCCAG
>CM059272.1:3585692-3588192 GCA_030347295.1 Setipinna tenuifilis
GCCTAACCAATCAGCGAACGGAGGGATTGTTGTGAGTGATGACATCGACTTTGTGTGCTACATTTGAACTGTAGTGCGTAGGCAGGCTTATAGCCAAGCTAACTGCATGTCACGACCAAAAGTTAGCAACTGGGTAAAGGCAGTGAAATCTACACCGCAAAATGTTGATTTAACTGTAAAGCAGTTAAATACGTAAGGGAGGAGTGTTAAAATAACACTTCAATGATTGGGACAAAAACAAAACACTGGCATAGTGTTAAAACTGACTCTCTCTCAAAGCTGATTTAACACTATAGAATTTGCTGTGTGGCTCTGTGGCAGTAGGCACCTCCCTTCATGTTAAAAGAGTTAGTACAAAATAAATCTATTTCAGTAAATGTAATCGCATGATGGGTGCAATCTCATTCGAGGATTTGCTCAGAAACGTGTGCACAGTGGTGGGTGGGTGGGCATCAAACACACACACACACACACACACACACCTCTCTCATATCGCTCTCCGCTGGCGAGCGTCCGTCTGTCTTTTCAGCCCCTCGTGTTTCGTTTCTTCTTTCTAATTGCGTGAATCGCGGGCCATAAATTTCAGGATAAAAAGTAGAAGATATTAAATGGCAGCTTTTGCCCACAGATATTTAAAGCCATTATGCAGCTCAAGGTGTCAGGGAGATGAACATCTTTGATGTGGAATAATCTCTATTTCCCTCTCTGTCTCTATTTCTCTCTCTCTCTCCCTTGCTCTCTCTCTATATATATTTCTCTCTCTCTCTTTCTCTCTATTTCTCTTTCTCTCTCTCCCTTACTTGCTGTCTCTCTCTATCTCTCTCTCTCGCTCCCGCCTTTCTCTTTCTCGCTAATATACACTTTCACTTTCTCAGTTTCTCTGTCTCAGTAGGTGGTAGAATAAGTGTGTGTGTGTGTGTGTGTGTGTGTGTGTGTGTGTGTGTGTGTGTGTGTGTGTGTGGAAGAGGGGTGTTCATTTGCATGTGTGTGCCCAAGTCAGGGAACATATATATAGGCCCTTGCCAATGTATCTCACAACACAAGATACATTGTCCCGAACACACCCGTAGAATAAGGCAGGGGCCCTAAAATCTAACCCTATCTTTCACTTAAGAGCAAATGGAACACAGCTTTAAGTTGTAATTCTAACTTGCAGCTGACGTGAAACCAGTTTGACACTTGCCAGGTGTTGGGCTGTGTCCCCAAATAGCATATGATCTTTACTCTGCACTCAACCCCAAAACATCCAGGGAGGCCAAAATCAAATCAAAGTCTTCAGTTATATGTACACAATGATTCCACCAAAACAATAAAATGTTTATGATGCAGTGCTCCCTACCTAAGAAGGTGTATGAACTCCATAATTGGACATTCACTCTGTGCTGTCAGTCAGTGGAAATTGTTAGTGATTTTTTTTTAATCACTAATACAGTTGTGCTCATAAGTCTACATACCCTGGCAAAATTGATGATTTCTTAACCATTTTTCAGAGAATATGAATGATAACACAAAAACTTTTCTTTCACGCATGGTTAGTGTTGGCTGAAGCCATTTATTGTCAAACACCTGTGTTTACTTTATTTAAATCATAACGACAACAGAAACTACCCAAATGACCTTCTGAAAAATGGTTTAGACATCATTAATTCTGCCAGGGTATGTAAACTTATGAGCAGCACTGTATCTTGGGCTGAAAAGGCCATTGTTGACCTAAATGTTTGTAGTTATGTAGGATTCCTCTGCCAACCTCTGCAAGCACATTATGTTTTGTCAAACTCAGTCCATAGGGGACGCTAAAATTAAAACTAGCAAGCTTCACGGTGTAGGCCAAAAAAAAATCTTTTTCCGTCCACACACACACACACATTCCCTTAGAGGTCCAGGTCCTATATTAACCACAAAAAGACACACACATTTCTGCAAGCTAAATGGTAAGATAAGTGCCATTTTAAAGAACTGAATGCAAAGGTAAAATAGACTGCTCCAGGGGTTCTAATATATTGGGTTCTAATGGGTTCTAATGATCCATATTCCATAAGACTTGACAAACACAATGGCCATAACATTCCTTAAAACCATAAGAACTTTTGTGAAATTCTTTTTAATAGGCAGCACTGTTGTCTAGAGGCCTATGAAAGTAATTGGTTTTCTAACTCCTTTGCAACCATTGCAGAAAAATAAAATAAAATAATGAGGCATTGGTCCCAAGAACATGTACTGTAACAGCTGTATAAAGGACTGTTTGCAGTGCAGCACCATCTAGACAAAATTGTTAATGTAAAAATAGTGTATTTAATTGCCAGTGTCTTGGACAGAGAAGGGCATTATTGCATCAAGTCATACCATGTATGGCTATGTGCTGCATGCACTTATAATATTTTGTACAATGTTTCTGTATCCTGTACAGTTCAATAATGTCTATTTGATCAGATATATGGTCAAATACGCATACATACATACATACATACATACATACATACATACATACATACATACATAC
>CM059272.1:3593192-3605692 GCA_030347295.1 Setipinna tenuifilis
CAAAAAGTTGATTTAATTGTAAAGGAGTTAAATATGTAAGGGAGGAGTGTTAAATTAACACTGGTATAGTGTTAAGACTCTCTCTCTCTCTCTCTCTCTCTCTCTCTCTCAGAGTTGATTTAACGCTGTGTATTCGGCTCTTGCGCCAATAGTGGTGATGTATTAAGGCTAAGGTTTCTTTACTTACTGAGTATGAAATAGAGATGTATGTTAGAGTTCAAATATCCAGCCCCATACCCCCCCCCACCGCCACCGCCAACCCCCCCCTTATCACTTGCATCTCTTATCCTAACACCTCTGATTTATTACAGTGACTGCTGTCTCTTTTCCTCGTAATGATGCATGAAACATGCACATCTTGTTTTGGCTGTTCCAATGTTGTCTTACTCCCTGTGAGCCTCCCCTCTTGGTAGTTTGCCTTGCCTGCCTGTGTGTGTAGTACCATGTGTTGAGTGTAGTATATTTCTCTCTCTTACTCTTACTCTCTTTTCGTTCAATCTGTCTCTCTTTTTTTTTACTCTATCGTCTCCGTTTCTTCATCCTGCTCCTTTTTTCTAGCGTTCCCCCCTTTTTTACTTGTTCCCCTCTCTCGTCTCGTCTCTTCCCCCCTTTTCCTTCTTCTCCTCCGCGCTCTTCTGTTCCTTCTTCTTTTCCTCTCCTTGGTCTCCTTACACTCTTGTGTGTCTCTTTCCTCATGCTCATTTCCTCTCTCTCTCCCTCTTGCTCTCTGCCCGTCTCTCTCTCCCTCTCTCCATCTCTCTCTGTCTCTCCCTCTCTCCCCCTCTTCTCCCTCTCTCTCTCCGTCTGTCTCTCTCTCCCCCTCTCTTCCCGTCTCTCTCTCTCCCTGCCCTGCTATGTCTACCCACTTCTCCCCCCTCACTCTGCTCTTCTGTTTGCTTCTTGCTCTCTCCATTTCCCCCTTCTCTTTACTCTCCTCTCCTCTCATCTTTCTCTTTCTACTCCCCCCTCTCCCTCCCTCCGCTGCTCCCCCTCTCCTCTCTGTTTTTACTCTCTCTCCCTCCCTCCGCTCCCCCTCTCCTCTTCGCTCTCCTCTCTGTTTTTCTCTCTCTCTCTGTTTCTCTCTTCTTTCCTGATGAGCTTTTGAGAATGAGGCCCCTTTCCCAGCCCACCCCCACCCCCTCTCCACACACATACACACACACACACACACACACACACACACACAGCCCCCCACCCCTGTGTGAGTTTGGAGGAGAAGCAAGCTTCAAGTCTTAATCCCGTCTCCAAATGGGAAATAGATTAGCTTCTTCACACTTAGCTAGCTCTCATTTGCATGTTGCTGCTCCTGCTGCTCAGGATCCCTCCCCTGGCACTAATCCTCGGGGCGGAGGGAGACAGTGGTTTGGTGTGGTGTGTGGTGGTGGTGTGGTGGTGGTGTGGAGTGCTGTGGTGTGGTGTGCGGTGGTATTGGTGTGCTGTGGTGTTGGAGTGGTGGTGTGTGGTGGTGCTGCTCAGGATCCCTCCCCTGGCACTAATCCTTGGGGCGGAGGGAGACAGTGGTGTGTGTGTTGTGGTGTGCTGTGGTGGTGGTGGTGCTGTGGTGTGGTGGTGTGGAGTTGCTGTGGTGTGTGGTGGTGTGGTGGTGTTGGTTTTGGTGTTGGTGTGGTGTGGTGTTGGTGGTGCTGCTTGGGACCCCTCCCCTGGCACTAATCCTCGGGGCGGAGGGAGACAGAGGTTTGCCAGGGAGGGGTGTGGTGTGGTGTTGGTGTGGTGTGTGGGGGTGTTGGTGTGGTGTGCTGTGGAGTGCTGTGGTGTTGGTGTGGTGTGGTGTGGTGTGGTGTTGGTGTGGTGTGGTGTGGTGTGGTGTGGTGTGGTGTGGTGTGGTGTGTGCTGTGCTGTGGTGTGCTGTGGTGTTGGTGTGGTGTGGTGTGCTGTGGTGTTGGTGTGGTGTGGTGTTGGTGGAGGTGTAGTGTGCTGTGCTGTGTGGTGGTGTGGTGTATTGTGCTGTGGTGTAGTTGTGTGGAGTGCTATGGTGTGTGGTGATGTGGTGTTGGTGTGGTGTTGGTGGGCTGTGGTGTGGTGTGGTGTGGTGTAATGTGTAGTTTATTCTGTACTGTGCAATGTAAGAAGATAGATGTTTGGCAGGGACGGGAGCGCTGTGGTGTGGTGTGGTGTGGTGTGTTGTGGTGTGCTGTGGTGTTGGTGTGTGGTGGTGTGCTGTGGTGTTGGTGTGTGGTGGTGTGCTGTGTAGTTTACTCATTCTGTACAGTGCAATGTGTGGTGGCATAAAAGTGTACTTCAGATGTACTGTCAAAATAAGCACCAGTCATCTTTTCATTTTTGTGTTTTGATTGTTTTGATCACTATGCGTATATATATAATTTTTTAAAAATATATTTTAATATGACTGGAGACTGATGCCTAATTAGAGTCATACAAAAATGTTTATTTATTTATCTTTTGAAGTAAACATGATTTAAGCCTGACTTTAAGACTGAGGGAGATCCAGTGGGTTCCCTGTGATATGGCAACAGCATATAGAAATAAAGAAATAAAATAAAAAATAATAAAGAAATAAAAGCAATCCATAAGTGATAAGCCTTAAATCCCCAAGTTCACACGTTTCCCAATATCTTGATCTGACTCTGTAGCCTGCTGGTACATTTCCATATGCAAGATTATCTCTGTCGATGTAGCGCTTTTTTTCCCCCATCATGCATTGCGTGTGCATTGGTGACAATAATTAATGACTCATTTGGCATTTTTTTTTAGAGCGCAGCACACTCATGTCTCTTTGCTTGTGTTAATGTTAACATACATTTCAGAGAATGTCAGAAGTCAGAAAAATGTAATTTTTGTAAAATGTAAATGTAACTTTCAAGTCTATGAAAGTGACAATAAAAACATCCTTGTAAGTCTGTGTTTTGCCAGAGGTGTCAATCCCGGGTTCAGAAAGTATAAATCCTACCATGTTTTCCTTCCAACACCGGTGACATTACTGAGTAGCTAATCTACCTGTCTTACAGTTTTTCTCAATTGGTTTGGTACATTTCTCACATCAGAATTGAAATTCTCAAAAGTTCTTGTTCAATTGTCACATCATCATGCCATTTGTGCAGATAAAAAAAAGGCAGTTTCTCATTGCATTGAACAAATTGCAAATGCTTTTGTCCATCCATACAAATGATTGTGTACAATTCTCAGTTTTTTCGTACATTATCAATTGCTTTTGTCATGCTAATCAAAATGCTTTGTTATAGGAATCTATCAAATAGTCTCTTTCCCCAAAACATTTAGGCTATAGTTCATCATATAAGTCTTCACATGCAAAATGATTTACCAAGCCATCATAACATGTCAAGCATATACATTTCCATAAGACCCTTGTCTGTAAATATGATCGATGAATATGATGAAATTGGTAAATTCCTCCCAGGTGAATCTAGACTTTCTCTAATGAAAAGAGTTGATCTATGTTTATATTTTTGACCTATGTTTACTTATGTATTGTATTTCACCTTTGTTATGTGCAGTGCTGTCTTTTTTTTCTTTATGCACTGCAATGTCAATGTTTGCTCATAAAGAAGTCATTCTGTAAATGTGAATCTTGTCTTTTCCAATCAATCTTACACATATACATTATATGAGGTCAAATGTACAACACTTGTCATCACACCTAAACCACATTTTACATCAACATGTCCCTTCAAAGTGCACTATTCAATTGCCAACATGACTAATGAATTTGACTGTCTTATCCGTACACAATGACACAATGATTAAACATTCTGATGGCACTGACAAGTATATTGACACAAAGACTTGCTTTTGAGGGATGGACTAAGGATTTTGAGCAAGAGACTGGCTTTTGCAGGTGATCCACGGTGTTTTGCTATTTGTTCAAACTGTTTTGAGAAATGCACTTGATCTTCTGCAAATTGCAAGAATGATTCGAAAAATGTACCAAAGTGATTGAGAAAAACTGTAAATGGTCATTATGATCAGCTGACTCAATGCTGGTTGGATCACATTTGTGGCAGGGATTTTACTTGCTGATTGACACCTCTGGTGTTTTCTGTGTAAATGACCAGCCTAGCATTTGTGTGGGTTAACATCATTAGCATTAGCATCCACATGAGCTAATGGCTTAATGTAGCTTATCCGAAAACAAATATTAATAATCAATAAAAAAATGGCATGGACGTCTGTAGTCATGCCCACACCTTTCAAAAAATCAAAACTGAAATTCCAATATTTTGGACAGTCGTTGGTTTCTCTGTATGGGTGATATGGCTAAAGTTTGACAAACGTTGACAGAGTCCATATAATATTGGGATTTTGGTTTTAGCTTTTTGGAGAGGTGAGAGTGGTCTGCTTACTCTGTGTTCCTCTACACCTCTGTTAGCTTGTTATGTCCTCCTTTTTGTAAGTCGCTTTGGATAAAAGCGTCTGCTAAGTGTAATGTAATATAAATGTAATAATGTACAGTACGTGTGGGAGACAGACTGACCTGTTGGCTCTCCTGGTACGATGGTGGAGGAACACACATAACCCATTTAACTAACTAAGTTATTATCTCATTAGACATTAAAATATATGTAATATATATATATAAAATAATAATAATTATATATATATGACAGACCTGTTGGCTCTCCTGGTACGATGGTGGAGGAACACACATAACTAATGTTAAATATATGTAAAATGATAAATATAAATAAAATAATAATTATAATTATATATATACCTGTTGGCTCTCCTGGTACGATGGTGGAGGAACACTCTGGGTGGCCATCATTGTCAGTGCTGGTGCAGGGGACACATGTTGCATCATGGGACTGCTTCACATGGAGACACTGCAGGACACACACACACACACACACACACACACACACACACACACACACACAGAGGTCAACACCTGAGTCAGGACTTGGATGGCTAGCTCAAGCTAATTAGCAAGGATGTCACAACACAAACAAGTAAACAAAAAATGTTTGTAAACAAAGCTTGGCCTGATGTGTTGGGTTCAAGGTCTGGGTTTGATTTTTTTGTTCTTTTGTCCTTCTGTGTTTTCACCTACATTTCCCAACTACACATTTGTTCATTTGGATCATTTTTTCCACTGCTATAACTAGACACTTTAAAAAAACAGCACTGTCATACCACATTTCCTAACTACATACTATTAAGGTAGGCCTATTTATCATAAATCGTGAAGAAATTATCCATTCAAAGACGTATCCATCCAAAGGATAAAGAAGGAGATCTTGAGGCAAGATGGTCAATAAATCTATGCCATGACCAACATATGGATTCAAAAATCAATTTAGATGCTACTGCCATGTTGTGTCAATGTGTCTGATAGCAACTGGACTGTTCATGTCTGGACCTAAATCTTTATATAGCATTACATTTAGATTACTACAATTTCAAATTCTGTGTGTGCAACCTGTACATATGGTTTTTGACAATAAAGCTGATTTTGACTTTGACTTACTAATAAATAGCATAATAGAGTGATTTTTTGCTGCTACTGTTCACCAGAGTTTTTATTTCCGCTACAACTGGGTCAGACATTTTTGTACAGTGTTCAGTGTGTGCACTAATGACATAAACCGATGCAACCACCAGGTGTTGCTGTACTTAAATCAGAAGATAGAATCAGCTATAAGTTTTATTACTCTTCCTCTTTCTCACACAGTCTATCTCCCTCTCCCTCACCCTATATCTACCTAGGCATATCTATCTATCTATCTATCTATCTATCTATCTATCTATCTATCTATCTATCTATCTATCTATCTATCTATCTGTCTGTCTGTCTGTCTGTCTGTCTGTCTGTCTGTCTGTCTGTCTGTCTGTCTGTCAGTCAGTCAATCAATCAATCAATCAATCAATCAATCAATCAATCAATCAATCAATCTATCTATCTATCTATCTATCTATCTATCTATCTATCTATCTATCTATCTATCTATCTATCTATCTATCTATCTGTCTATCTGTCTGTCTGCCTGTCTGTCTATCTCTCTATATATCTATGATGCCCCAACATAGTGTGGGAAAAATAGATGCGTATTGTTAATAAATGGTTCCTTTTTTGATGCTTTTTTGATCAACACAGGTTGCCTAATGTCAGAAACAATGTCTATAAATGTAGCCAGCCATTCCAAGCCTGTATTTGAGATGTCCCCTGGATAAGTCTATCTATAATATAATGACAACAACAACGACAGCAAACAAGCGCCATGTTTGCCTGCTAATCAGTGGCCAATCAGAGCAGTGTCAGTGGGCTAATTAGCACTGTCCAGGGTCAACACACACACACACACACACACACACACACACACACACACACACACACACACACACACACACACCTCACCTCTGTTAGAGGCGTATTCTCCAGAGGCTCACCTCTGTTAGAGGCGGCCGGCTAATTGGCCCCTTGTTGCTACACACAGCCTCAGATCCGCCCCTACCTGTGTCTCCAGCCCCACGGGAGAAAACAACAACGCCTTGTCTGTGTGTGTGTGTGTGTGTGTGTGTGTCTGTGTGTGTGCGTGTGTGTGTGTGTCTGTGTGTGTGCGTGTGTGTGTGTGTCTGTCTGTCTGACTGACTGTTTGTCTGTGTGTGTCTCTGTCTGTCCATCTATATATCTGTCTGTCTATCTGTCTGTCTGTCTGTCTGTATGTCTGTCTATCTGTCTATCTATATGTCTGTCTCTCTGTCTATCTACTGTATCTGTCTGTCTCTGTCTGTCTGTCTGTCTGTCTGTCTGTCTGTCTGTCTGTCTGTCTGTCTGTGTGCTGCCTGCTGACTTGCTGTCTACCAGCCTCAATCTCCATCTTAATTTGTCAAATAAACTTAAATTAAAATGAAAACAAACTCTTTGTGAAAAAACATCTTCCAAGCTCACAATGCACTTTCCAAAACACAGTTACTGTCCAGTGAGGACATTTAGCTCAGATGACATCACAGCACATGACACATGGGCAAGTCAAATATAGAAAGCTACAGAAAAGCACGAGAAGAAAACAGCACACACTCAGGACATACACACACACTCAGGACACACACACACACACACACACACAACATCCCTGTGTGTCCCTGTGTGAGGGTGATGCCGTGTGTGGAGTCTCTGTTAGCAGACTTGACTGTGTGACGCGTACACACTCAGGACACACGCACACACACACACACACACATACACACACACACACACACACACACACACACACACACACACACACACACACTGTGGGAAACACTCTGGGCTGAGTGACCTCTGCAAAGCCCTGAGGTGCCCCGTCTGAGCACGCATCTGTACCAGACACACACACACACACACACACACACACATACACACACACACACACACACACACACACACACAGGCCATTCGCTCGTTTTTCCACCCATCGTGCAAAGAGTCTAGTGGAGGCCTTGTGGAGGAGTACAAATATAGACACACTCTTCCTTCATGGTCATCTCATGCATGAAGAATGTGTGTGTGTGTGTGTGTGTGTGTGTGTGTGGCGTGTGTGTGTGGCGTGTCTGCAGTTCAGAACAAATTAAGTCCTAAGTCATACAGAATGGACAGCATCCCCCCCTGCACACACACACACACACACACACACACACACACACACACACACACACACACCCCGTAGCACACTGACATCCCACACACACATGTTACAGGATGTATGGATGTTAGGGGCGGGACAGGGAAGACACATCTAGCATCAGACGACTAACTACAGTTGTGCTCATATGTTTACATAGCCTGGCAGAATTGATGATTTCTTAACGATTTTTCACAGGTTGTACACACAGGATTTGAAATTGCAGCGCTCTCTAGGCTCACAGTGAACATGAATCATCTTATAAACATGACAATAAAACATGTCAACAATAACAAAACCTAATAATGTAAACAGCCAAAAAGTACAATAACACACTGCCATGTGTGTTTGCACTCTGTACCTTTGAAGCAACAAGCAAAGACTCTTTCACGCTGATAAATGACAGAATGTACGATCCACAAACACACATGTTACAGGATGTATGGATGTCAGGAATGGGCCAGAGAAGACACATCTAACATCTGACGACTAACTACAGTTGTGCTCATAAGTTTACATGAGCTCATGCTCTGAAGGAGCCGCATTAGAGGAGTCTCCACTGGGAGTCTTATCGACAAAGCACTTCCTCGTCAACACCATCCCT
Source organism: Setipinna tenuifilis (assembly GCA_030347295.1). Classification (NCBI taxonomy): domain Eukaryota; kingdom Metazoa; phylum Chordata; class Actinopteri; order Clupeiformes; family Engraulidae; genus Setipinna; species Setipinna tenuifilis. The sequence goes on from CM059272.1 coordinate 3,601,395, forward strand.
GTCAGCTGCATCTTCACTCCCATTACTCTTTCACACTGATAAATGACAGAATGTACTACCCACACACACACGTTACAGGATGTATGGATGTTAGAAGCGCCCAGGAAAGACACCCATCTAACATCTGACTGCTAACTACATGCCCTGACTGCCACAGCTTCTCAAGGCCAGATGGTGCCGTACACATGTTTAAAATGAGGTGCCAATCACATCTCCTCCATCTTGTTTTTTTTCTGGTGCGGGTGGAGGCACTGCCATGTGTGTTTGCACTCTGTACCTTTGAAGCAGCAAGCAAAGACGCTTTCACACTGGTGAATGACAATAAGGACAGAGTCTTTCACACTGGTAAATCACAAAAAAGCAAAGACACTTTCACACTGGTAGATGACAGCAAGGACCGACTCTTTCACACTGGTAAACGACAGCAAGCAAAGATATTTTCAGACTTGTAAACGACAACAACACAGACTCTTTCACACTGGTAAATGACAAAATGTACAGCCCACTCTGCTATGAAAAGGTCTGTAAACTTACTTTCCTAGTCACGACTTTGTCAACATGTGGTGAGAACATGAACAAAGAACTTAGAGAGTTAGGGACTAAAGTGACTTCTGCCTTGTAAAGTTTTAACTTATTGTCATGCTGATTTGTAAGTGATCCGTTGTCAAGTTTAAACATGTGTTAACATGCGGTGCCAAGTTTATTTATTTTTATTTATTTATCTACCTATTTATTCATCTAGTTATTCGACTGTTTATTTATTAACTGCCAATGCAACAATATCAACACAGAGGCTACAGTATGTCCTTGACAGCCCAACTCACTGGTACTGAGATCACGGATCACAGAGACATGTATTTAAAAACCCAAACAGCACCCTCCTAGTGATCATATAATCAGCACCATCACCTCCCCCACACTTGCCCCAGACATCGAAGAAACGTGTGGAATCTTCTAGCACGAATCTGATGGACCCTCACTTCAGATTGCATATTTCATGAACCCCCCAACCAAATCATACAAATTGAGGACGTTGTCTGTGAGTGTGTGTATGTGTGTGTGTGTGTGTGTGTGTGTGTGTGTGTGTGTCTGTGTCTGTATATGTATGTGTGTGTGTGTGTGTGTGTGTGTGTGTGTGTGTGTCTATGAGTGTGTATACATGTGTAGATGTGTGTCTGTATGTGTGTGTCTGTCTGTATATGTGTGTCTGTATGTGTGTATGTGTGTGTGTGATTTGTATACTGATTGCTCGTCTTCCTTGTGTTCTCAATCCGAATGATATCAGCCAGGAGGCATCTTGCCTGTTATCTGTGCTCATTTTAATTGCAAATGCGGAGACTGAGCTGGTAATTAAATGGAAAATTACACATTAATTGATGGGACTGAAGATAAAGTAATTCCAATTATTGCACAGTATTTTAGTGGGGGCCCTCTGAAGTCTCCCTCCCCCGAGAAAACACAGTACCTGACAAACACCAGTAAACACACACACACACACACACATACAGACACATACAGACACACACACACACATACATATATACACACATACATATATACACACACTCACACACACAGATACAGACACACACACACACACACACACACACACACACACATACACACGCATATACACACACAGACACACACACACACATATATACACACTCACACACACACATACAGACACACACACTCACACACACAAACACACCCACAAACACACTCACACACACACATAGAGACACACACACACAGAGACATATACACACACATAAAAAAGAGAACGAGAGAGAGAAAAAAGGACAGACAGTGTCCTCAATGTGCCTTTGCATGCATGCATCATGACCTTGGCCTACATAGGACATCCGCCTCTTCTGTCCATGCAGAGTTTGGAGGTCAGACATTAAAATAGGCCCACAGAGGAAACTAAAGCTGTAGAGTGAGTCTCTGAGTCTCTTTCTCACACATAGTTCCACTTCCTGTTTGAAGATTAGACATATGGCCAAAACAGATACTCATATATAACACCTGTGTTTTCATTATTTAAATCACAATGACAACAGAAACTACCCAAATGACCCTCTGAAAAATGGTTAAGAAGTCATCAACTCTGCCAGGGTATGTAAACTTGTGAGCACAACTGTAACAGTAACAGTAGAAGATGGTAGATATGGCTGACACAGTGACTCGTATAGCCTATAACAGTAACGGTAGTCAAGGCTGGCATGGAGTAAAGCTGCAGCTGACAGAGATGGTGATGGTGTTGACAAGGAAGTGCTTCGTCGATAAGGACGAAAGCTGTAAAATGAGTCTCGTATATAACGGTAACAGTAGTCATGACTGGATACTGGAGAAATGAGAGTGAAGATGTTGGAGCTGAAAGAGATGGTGATGGTGTTGACAAGGAAGTGCTCCGTCAATAAGGACGAAAGCTGTAGAATGAGTCTCTTTCTCACGCATAGCTGCACTTCCTGTTTTAAGATAACAGACAACACAGATACTCGGTATATAACAGTAGCAGTAGTCATGACTGGAATGGAGTAATAAGAGTGAAGATGATGGAGTTGACAAGGAAGTGGTTCATCGATAAGACTCCCAGCGGAGACTCCTTTAATGAGGCTCCTCCAGAGCCTGAAATTATAGTTAGCACTCGTTACCGTGACCACAACCACCATCACTAGCTTTGCATGATAGCAGAGCATAATTTAAAATAGAATAGAATGGAAGAGCATAGAATAGAAGGCCTTTGTTGTCATTATACACAGCCTGAGCTCATCGCTAGCGCTTGTTAGCATGACCACAACCACCATCGCTAGCCTCATATGATAGCAGAGCATAATTTAGAATAGAATAGAATAGAATAGAATAGAATAAAATAGAAAGCCTTCATTGTCATTATACACAGTACATTGAGATTTAAAGCCTTGCTTCAAGGTGCACACAGCACAAAAGTATAAAAGTATATGTAATGTATACTTTATCTCAGCCTTAACGCTCATTAGTGTGACCACAACTGCCATCGCTAGCCTCGTATGATAGCAAAGCACAATTTAGAAGACAATAGAATAGAATAGAATAGAGTAGAAAAGAATAGAATAGAAAGCCTATATTGTCATTATACACAGTACAATGACATTTAAAGCCTCCCTAGCGTGGCCACAACCACCAGTGCTAGCCACAATTGCATCATTGCTAGCCATAATTTACTCTAGGGGGGGTGGGGGCATAATTTAGAACAGAATAGAATAGAATAGAACAGAAAGCCTTCATTGTCATTATACACAGTACACTGAGATTTAAAGCCTCCCTTCAAGGTTCACACAGCGCATAAGTATAAAAGTATATATCATGTACTAATAACAACTACAAGCCTACTATGCTATAAAAAGACACACATGCACACTCTCTAAGTATGCAGACAGACAGACAGACAAACAGACAGACAGCATATAGCCCAGACTAGAGTTCAGCCGGTTTACTCTAGTGGGGGTGGAGGCACAAGCACAGCTATTGATGAGATGCGTAGCTCACAGAAAAATAGTCTGATTACAGTACATCTCTCTCTACAGTGTCTTCGTCTCTGTCTGTCGGTCTCTCCCTGTCTTTGGATGTGTACCTCCTCCTCTCTCTTTCTCTCTCTTTCTGTCTCTGTCTCTCCTCCTTCTGCCTCTCTCTCTCTCTCATCTGTCTCTCATCCTTCTCTCTCTCTCTCTCTCGTCTCTGTCTCTCCTTCTCCCTCTCTCTCTCTCTCTCATCTCTGTCTCTCCTGTCTCTCTCTCTCTCCCTCTCTCTTGTCTGTCTCTCCTCCTTCTCCCTCTCCATCTATCTCTCCCCTCTCTCTCTGCTGTCTGTCTCTCCTCCTCATCTGTCCTTCTCCGCTGTAAGAGGAGGAGGGTAAACAAAGGGCTAAGCAGAAGCAGGTGAGGTCTGCAGCAGGGAGGCTGTGGCAGGATGTTTACCGGGCTGCTCTCCTTTAGAAGGCTTCCATATTTATAAAGGCCCAGGGACGTCTCCACCACCAAGACATCATCATGGATACACATGGCACATGTTTACCACACACTTAACCCTAACTAGCCCAGATATACAGTACAGGGGGGTCTTTAATCGAAGCCCAGGGACATCTCCACCAAGACATCATGCATACGCTACATGTTTAACACACACTTAACCCTAACTAGCCCAGATATAGGAGATATCTGATGCATCTGATGATTAAATGTGTGAATGTGTGTTTTCTGCCATATTTATAAAGGCCCAGGGACATCTTCACCAAGACATCATGCATACACTAT
>CM059272.1:3608192-3615692 GCA_030347295.1 Setipinna tenuifilis
AGAGCTCTCACACACATACAGAAACACATACCGCTACACACACACACACACATACCGCTACACACACACACACGTGCAGTAAATGTATCTTCCCACTAATGTACATGAACAGACATACATGTACACACATGTGCGCTCTCTCTCTCTTATTCACACACACACACACACACACACGTGCTGTAAATATATCTTCCCACTAATGTACATGAACAGACATACATGTACACACATGCTCTCTCACTCTGTCTCTCTATCACTCTCTCTCTCTCACACACACACATACACACACACACACACACATACACACACACACGTGCAGGGAATGCACCTTCCCAGTAATGTACATGAACAGACATACATGTACACACACTAAGACACATATGTGCACTCTCTCTTTCTCACGCACACACACACACACACACACACATACTTGCTCAGGCCAAGAGGAAGAGAGAGAAACAGAGAGACACATTGTAAAACATACTCATATAGTCAGATACTGCCACACACATACATCGCTTAAGGACACATAGACATGCATTTATCCCTGTACGCAAGCGCACACACACACACACACACACACACACACCCCAAGACATCCCCACACATGTGCAAACACAAAAACAAACCAGTCCACACCTACAGGAATGCTGTGTATATGTAACTAACAGAAGAAAGGTATGCATGGTGTGTGTGTGTGTGTGTGTGCGTGTGTGTGTGTGTGTCTGTGTGTGTGTGTTGTAAGTCTACAACACTGCGTGCAGAGTACCCTGATTCATGCTAACTACTTGCAGCAGAAACTGCCATGTCTGCACTATTTAGTAGGCCACCCATACCACCCATACGCTATAGAGGAGCAGCATGTTAGCTTGCTGCTAACCGTTAGCCCAAGTCTCTCCCTATCTGTTTCTGATGTTAAATACTGCTACTACTCGGATGAATCAGACTTCAATTTGATGGCATCCACTGTCCTGTTTAATAAAAATTAGATGAAAGATGTTACTAGAAACGGGCCGACGCCACAAAAACCTGCATGTGATAACATTTGGTGAATCCCAGAAGCGCTTAGCTCACATGCTAATGAGCTAATTAGCATAAATAAAAGCCAATCCTAAGATTCAATCGCACGATAAGGCATCTATCTAAATATGGAGGAGACGCATGCAAATCAAGCTCACTACTTCACACAAATGATGCCTTTCATATAGACTATTTTGGTCCTAAAATAAAATATTCCTAAAAAATAAAAAATAAAAAACAGCCTTTGTGCGTTCACAAAGCACCTCCTCACAAGGATTGTGTTTTTTTTTGTTTCTCCCGTCTGAGTTAAGGGCTGTAAATCTTCGCTCTAATGAAGGCAACGGGGACTCTCATCCTCAGCATGCTGACTTCCCAGGAAGAGTAAAAGCTAACTACAAAACAGAAAATAGTAATTTTACTAACAGACCACATCAACATGTACCAAAAATGGGATAATGTACGGCTTTGAACTGCACTGATTTTGTGCGCACCAAAGTACCGAGATTGCATTCACAATAAAGAAAACGAACCGAACTAAGACCTTTTGGTTCGAATGGAACGTTTGGGGTGCACCAAATGCAACAAACAAGTAAAATCACAGGTGTCAATGCCGGGTTCAGAAAGTAAAAACCCCTACCATGTTTTCCTTCTAACCCAGGTGACTTCACTGAGTAGCTGATCTACTACCTGTCTTGAGTGCTCATTACGATCAGCTGATTCAGAGCTGGTTGTATCAAATTTGTGGCAGGGATTTTTTACTTTCTGAAGCCCAGATTGACACCTCTGAGTAAAATCGGTGAGAAAGGGCGACATGTTTTTAAGATGCCATTGTGTCCTGTGCCCCAGAGGCACTGGTGAAGCTTCTCCTCTGCACTCAGACAGGCCACAAGATGTGGCGTGTGCCCACATGTTGATATTATTAGGCGGGAAAAGCACGAGAGTGTCAAAGCACCCTTAAACAAGTAAAATAAAAACAGCTCTGATTCAATAAGAGAGCGACATGTTTTTACTGTAAGATGCCATTTTGTCCCAGGGGCACTGATGAAGCTTCTGCTCTGCATTCAGTGTGTGGCCGCATCTTGATATTATTAGGCGGGAAAAGTGAGTGTCAAAGCACCCTTAAACAAGCAAAATAAAAATAGCTCTGATTCCATGAGAGGGCGACATGTTTTTAGAGATGTAAGATGTAAGATGCCATTTTGTCCCAGAGGCACTGATGAAGCTTCTGCTCTGCATTCAGTGTGTGGCCGCGTGTGGCTATGTGTGGCTGCATCTTGATATTATTAGGCGGGAAAAGCGCGAGAGGCGAGTGTGGAGCGCGAGAGCGGAGTGCCGGAGTGGCGAGGGCCGCGGTTGACACGAGGCGGCTGCATTTCCTCTCTAGGCTGATAAAAATCGGAATACCGAAGCCTGAAATTCCGGTGAAATTGGAACTCCCGCGCTCACACAGAGGAACATAATCTTCAAGAGGAGACTGGCAAATCGGCATCTCCCCAACCCCTCACACACACACACACCCCGCCGCGCACACACACACACACACACACACACACACACACACACACACACACACACATATACGCACATGCACAACACACACACACACACACACACACACACCCCGCCGCATGCCCTCCTCACACACACACACACACCCTCCTCACACACACACACACACACTGTCCGCCTCTCATGTTGAGCAAAGATACGCGGGGAGGGGAGGGGAGCGTGGTGTTTATCTCTCTCGGCATCGGAGAGTCTTTTTAAATGGATAGCTTCTAATCTCCTCTTCAGCGGAGGGGGATGTGTCAGTGGACACAGTGTGTGTGTGTGTGTGTGTGTGTGTGTGTGTGTGTGTGTGTTTGTTTGTGTGTGTGTGTGTGTGTGTGTGCATGTGCGTATATGTGAGTGTGCTTGTTTGTGTGTGTGTGTGTGTGTGCATATATGTGTTTGTGTGTGTGTTTGTTTGTGTGTGTGTGTGTGTGTGTGTGTGTGTGTATGTGTGTGTGTGTGTGTGTGTATGTACGTGTGTGTGTTTGTGTGTGTTTGTATGTGTGTATGTACGTGTGTGCGTGTGTGTGTGTTTGTGTGTGTGTGAGTGTGTGTGTGTGTGTGTGTGCATGTGCGTATATGTGTGTGTGCTTGTTTGTGTGTGTGTGTGCATGTTTGTGTGTGTGTGTATGTGTGTGTGCATGTGCGTAAATGTGTGTGTGCTTGTTTGTGGGTGTGTGTATGCATGTGCATATATGTGTGTGTGTGTGTGTGTGCATGTGTGTGTGTGTATGTGTCAGGCCAGTGTGAATGGCTCGCCCTGTAGCCCTGTACCCCTCTCGGTCAGCTGTGGTATGGTGTTGGAGTGCACCCCTGATCCAAACAGGCCACATGATACACCAGACACATGGAGCACAAGACCAGAGGAGAGGAGATGAGAGGAGAGGAGAGGAGGAGAGGAGAAGAGAGGAGAGGAGAGGAGAGGAGGAGAGGAGAAGAGAGGAGAGGAGAGGAGGGGAGAGGAGACGAGACGAGAGGGGACGAGAGGAGAGGAGACGAGAGGAGAGGAGAGGAGAGGGGACAAGAGGAGAGGCGAGGAGACGAGAGGAGAGGAGAGGGGACGAGAGGAGAGGAGAGGAGACGAGAGGAGACGAGAGGAGAGGAGAGGAGAGGAGAGGAGAGGAGAGGAGAGGAGACGAGAGGAGAGGAGAAGAGAGGAGAGGAGAGGGGACGAGAGGAGAGGAGACTAGAAGAGAGGAAAGGAGAGGAGAGGGGAGGAGAGGAGAGGAGAGGGGAGGAGAGGAGAGGAGGCAAGAGGAGAGGAGATGAGAGAGGGGACGAAAGGAGAGGAGAAGAGAGGAGGGGAGAGGAAAGGAGAGGAGGCGAGAGGAGAGAAGAGGAGAGGAGAGGAGAGGAGATGAGATGAGAGGAGAGGAGAGGAGAGGAGACAAGGGAGACGAGACGACAGGAGAGGAGAGGAGAGGAGATGAGAGGGACTCTTTCCTCAGCTCTGCCCTCTCGCGCGCACATGACAAATCGCCATGACTACACTTAAGGAAACAGAAACAATCTCACATACACATACACATACACACACACGCCCCCACCCAAGCCCTCTTGCCTACAGTATACTGCCCTACAAAGGCAAACTGCAGTAACTATGTGAACATAGAAACTGTGAAAAAATGCCTTTAACATTGTCACACTGCCTCTTTAAGCATGCTGTACGTATAATAGTGGTGATGCTTTTCTGTACTTTCTTAATAGCAAGAAGCAAAAATAGTACTGTAGTCACAAGACAAAGATGGTATTATTACAGTTTTTTCTGAATGCTTTAACACTTATAGTGATTGTTGTAGCACAGTTTCTAAAACTACTAATTCTTATAGCAAAACCCCTCACTGAGTTCGCAAAACTAATAGCACAAACTCTGCTTTGCACTCAGTTTGTAATTTTGTAACACACACTTCCACTGCACAGCACTCTTTTTGCAAAACTGTAAACACAACTCACTGCTTTACACACAACTTGCAAATAATCAACACACTCTTAGCAAAACTATATACAAACATGGCTATTATTTAAACTATTTTGCCACTTTCTGGCCACACTGTCACGTGTGAAAACTCTTTTATATAAATAATTCACTTTACAATCATCCTGAACACTAGCAATACAGTAAGCCACAGGTAAGCTTTTGAGGTGGAGTACAATATTGGAATAAAGAAGAGTGAGAGTTAGAGAGGAGCATGAGGATGTGGAGGTGAAAAAGCAAGAGGGAGAGGACGACGAGGACAAGGAGGTGGTTAGAGGAAGAGGATGAGGAGGTGACAAAGTAAGAGGAGGACGAGGTAGGGAAGAGGAAAGGGAAGGAAGAAGAGTGAGAAAAGTAAGAAATATAATTTTTGATGACATCAGAGCTACTTTAGTGGACAGTGGAATGACCCTGAGGGAAGCTGGCCAATGGGTTCAGCCTAACCTGAGCCGCTACAGTGTAGCAAGCATCATAAGGTATAAGGCTATAGTAGCGTTGGTACTGAATCCGGACGTGCATACTCTAGGGCTGTGCATGGGCCTGTTGTGCTGCATTTGTTTTGTCTTTTCCAGAGAGTGATGGAGCTAAAGGCAGATGCCATAGGTCATGAGCTGATTCTTGTGGATGAGGCAGGTTTCAGCCTCACTATAACGTGGAACATTGTTGGACACCGTGCCATAATCAATGTCGGACAACATGGTAGCATAACTATGTGTGCAGCTATAAGTCAAAATGTTGTTGTTCTCCTTGTCTGCCTTGCGCCAGAAGGTCTATGACCATCATCCAGATCAATGCATGGCCTTTCTACAGGCAATGGAGGAGGCATACAGGGATATTGTAGTAAAGGCGAAAAAAGTCACCCCATCTAGATTTGAACCCAGGCCTCTAGGGTATCAAACATGCACTTTCACCACAACACCACAGAGCCAGGTTTGTTTGTATGGTAGTCAAAGCATACACACAACCCTAGTGATGGCGCGCCATCACAGACATTGACTAGGCCTCATGTCAGGCCTTGATACTGCACTCCAGAGATATTTTCTTGTCAGTGTGTTTGACTAGAAAACATTACAGCTGATGTTGACAAAATGTTGTGGTTGGACCCAGAGAGACGACAAGATGTAGACTTCTTGTTTTTTTTTTTGTTTTTTTTTTCTCTCAGTAAAATTACTGTATGTTTTCTTGTGTTTTCAGTTGAAAAAAATGTTTGTATTGATGTGTGTAAATGAACATCCATACTTGAACTTTGAATTCCTGTGTGTTGAGTTGGATACCTGTGTATGACTTCAAACTGAAAATATCTTGTGCACAGAGTAACCAAAAGCCAGATGTGTTTTTCATTGATACCATTAGTGTGTAGTTGCCGCATTGTGTGCTAATTAATATGATGGTTTGTGTTAACTGTTTGGTACAAAAACACCATTTTTACAAAGGTTTGCAGAGTTAAACAAGATGTGTTAGCTTTTGCAAGGTATCTACAATGTTTTGCTAATTTGGTGAAAGGTTTTGTTATCTGTGTGTAGAGTTTTGCAAAAACAGCCAATAGGTGCAAAAAATGTGCTTAAGCGATCAGAAAAAACTGTAAGTCAGTTTCCAGTCTAAACTCAGTCAAATGGGCTGAGTTGTAAGCAACTGAACTAAGTTCAGACTGGAAGAAGGCTTTTGGATGAAAGGTGAATCATGTTCAAGTCACTAAAAGAAGTGCAGTTGCGTACAAGCTCCTTTGACTAACATGACCAGGATGAATGCGAATCTTTACAGATAATCAACTCAGTTTTGACCTTTTGGCTTGTTGGGCAGTATACCCCCCTCTCTCCCAGAACACAACCCTACACCCCCCCCCCGACACACACCCACCCACCATCACCAGTCAACACTCCCACCACCACCACATACACACACACCCACCACCACCCCCACCCCACCAGCCCCCACCACCACCACCCACACACATACACACCTACCCATACACACACACAACCCCACACACACCCCCACACACACCACCACCCACACACATACACACCTACCCATACACACACACAACCCCACACACACACACACACCCCTGCCCTCTTGGCCATGTGGACCCACACATGTGCCCCCACGGCTCCTAAGCACTCCTGTCAGGGTTTCCACAATGGTAACATGACCCCACTGCCCACTGCCCACTGGACCTCATGGCCCATCACCAGCCCCCACCCACACCACCACCCACACACATACACACCTACCCACACACACACACACACCCTTCACACACACACACACACACACACCCTCAACCTCTTGGCCATGTGGACCCACACATGTGCCCCCACGGCTCCTAAGCACTCCTGTCAGGGTTTCCACAATGGTAACATGACCCCACTGCCCACTGCCCTCACGGCCCTCATGGCTCTCACTCCTCTGGGCTTTTGTGGCCGCTGAATGCCTATCTGAAGTGCCAGGCTCGTGGCCCCAGTGCCACCCCCCCCCCCCCCCTCTCCAAAAGCCTCACCCGCCACCACCACCCCAAAGTGCACAGGGCACAGACGCATCGCTGGCAGTCCTAGGCAGGCAGGCATGTGTGTGTGTGTGTGTGTGTGTGTGTGTGTGTGTGTGTGTGTGTGTGTGTGTGTGAGTTGGGGATTTAGGGAGTCAGTGACCCAGGTTAGGCTGACTAACCTAGCCCGTCCATGCATCATGGTCCTTTCCAGAGAAGGAAGGAAAGGAGTGGGAGTGGGGGGGGTAGGGTGGGGTGGTGGGCAAAGAGAAAGATGAGAAAGAGAAGGAAGGGGAAGAAAAAAAAAGAAAAGAAGGGGTGAGCGCATGTTTGAGAGGAGTGATGGGGAGTTAATGAGGGGGGGGGGATTAGTGTGGGGGGGGTGGGGGGCATTCCTTGCCCCCCCGGCCTTGATTGTCAGCGAATTCCAGCCGGGGAGATTTGGGGGTCTGGGGGGCCGCATTTCAGT